>JAWDGP010003560.1:242500-245000 GCA_033675545.1 Elysia crispata
TGTTATTATGTTCGCCTACAACACTGTCTTAATATCAAACCTTATTAATGTTATTATGTTCGCCTACAACACTGTCTTAATATCAAACCTTATTAATGTTATTATGTTCGCCTACAACACTGTCTTAATATCAAACCTTATTAATGTTATTATGTTCGCCTACAACACTGTCTTAATATGAAACCTTATTAATGTTATTATGTTCGCATACAACACTGTCTTAATATCAAACCTTATTAATGTTATTATGTTCGCCTACAACACTGTCTTAATATCCAGCCTTATTAATGTTATTATGTTCGCCTACAACACTGTCTTAATATCCAGCCTTATTAATGTTATTATGTTCGCCTACAACACTGTCTTAATATGAAACCTTATTAATGTTATTATGTTCGCCTACAACACTGTCTTAATATCAACCCTTATTAATGTTATTATGTTCGCCTACAACACTGTCTTACTATCAACCCTTATTAATGTTATTATGTTCGCCTACAACACTGTCTTAATATGAAACCTTATTAATGTTATTATGTTCGCCTAAAACACTGTCTTAATATCCAGCCTTATTAATGTTATTATGTTCGCCTACAACACTGTCTTAATATCCAGCCTCATCCATTTACATGTGACGGTTATCAGTCAAAAATCTGAAGATTTTTTTTCGCTCTTCATCATTCTTCCCTGATCTCTCTCTCTCTCTCTCTCTCTCTCTCTCTCTCTCTCTCTCTCTCTCTCTCTCTCTCTCTCTCTCTCTCTCTCTCTCTCTCTCTCTCTCTCTCTCTCTCTCTCTCTCTCTCTCTCTCTCCCTCCCCTTTCTCTCTTTCTTTCTTTTTTTTTTTTTTTTGAAGTCCTATATCACTGACTTAATCAATCAAACAAACTGCTCTTTTTTTTTCCGTCTCCTTTCCTCTCTTCTCTTCTCCGTTTCTATTTTTTTTTTTAATTCTCTAACCATCTCTGTCTATCACCTTTTCTCTCTTCTTTGTCTCTACCTCTCTCTCTCTCTCTCTCTCTCTCTCTCTCTCTCTCTCTCTCTCTCTCTCTCTCTCTCTCAATCCCAGCTCTCCAGATAATACATGACAAATAACCCAGATTGCGGTGACGCAACGTGCTGAGATTAAAAGAACAACAACAGCAACAACAACAACAACAACAAAAAGATTATTGCAAACAAAATAAATTCAAGAATTCAGACGGACACAAAATTCGTTATAATTATATATCGACTTCCTGGCATCAAAATGTGTGTCTGGAAAGAGAAAAAAAAAAAGGGGGGGGGGAGACTTGAGAGTTATCCTTGCTTTTTTTTTTACCCACTCTCAAAGAGAAACGCGGGCAGTGGAGCCGGAGGAAGCGAGAAGCGGTAAGATGAAGCCATCGAACTGAAAGAGTTACACGGGGATGTCGGGGTTTTGAGCTGCTGGCGGGCGGATGGTGAGCAGTTCAGTGGGATGAGAAACACGACGGGAGACGAAACGTTGGCCGATCGATCTTGGACAGCTAATGCTTAAAATATAATGTATTTTTTTTTTTTTTTTTTGTAATATCTCCATGACATCTTGGCCAATCTAGGCCAGTCTGAATATAGAGACATCGGTAAAACCCATTAAAACAAGATGAAATAAACATATTATTTATTAAATAAACAAATAAATACAATCATGAGTTATTCGAAGGAGTGATAGATCTAATAAGACCTTAAAGATGCTTTGCAAAGTTTATTTCCACAGGGCAACAACTAACCATTATGCCACTCTCAACACACAAAAGAGCTGCTTAAAAAAAAAAGAATTTAAAAAAATGAGCAGATGGCTCTAACAAACGAATCAGATTTATCAAAAAGGTAAAGAAATATATGAAAATATACTTCTTTCAAAGAACTTACCGTCGGACCTAGCCGAGCAAAGATTCGAACAGTAGACCTCCTGATCTCTAGGACGAGTGCTTAAAGCAAATCACCACGCAATGTAATATAGAAAATAGTTGGTCTGAAATGGAAATAATTTTTTTTTTAAGTTGAAGCAGCATTAGAACGAATAAGTACAAGGACAAAACCATAACAACAACAACAACAACAACAACAACAACAACAACAACAACAACAACAACAACAATATCTACAAAAATCAGCCAAAGATGTCTAAAGCTGAAGCGTTCAGCCACGAACACCTCGCTTGATCGCTTAACTCAACAGACCTGTGACAGAGCGCCCAACAGTGGCCCAAACATAATGGAATTAAGGCTCAGACAGCCATAAAAACGGTGACTCATGCTAATATAAAGAGGACTAACAGCGAATATAATGGCCTCACATTGGACGTTGGAAAATATGGAAAAAATGCCCCTTGGCGAAGTGCATCATTATTAGCTCTATAAAGACTTAGGCTAATTTTTTTTTAAACGCCGGTGTGCCAAAATGGGTGAGTCAAACGTATCTTTAGACAATACAGTCATGTACATGCTAATTACTAATAATTCCTGGAGAAATATGATT
>JAWDGP010003560.1:247500-360000 GCA_033675545.1 Elysia crispata
AAGAATGACCTTCACTATCACTGTAAAACACAATAAACAACAACATAAAGCATACGATCTACAGTCGTGATGCTATAAAAATTGGGTGCTTGGTTTCTGCGTAGTTACTATCAGTAACATCGTTTCGATATGTAATCTCAGTTAAAAAAAAATATAGAAGCTGTTAGAGTATGGAACTCACTGACATACCACACAATTGTGGAGATTCTGCTGCAGGAATTATTTTGGTTGAAACACATTTTGGTAAATTGCAACGAAAACTTTGTCAAGGAAAAACACAGTTTTGGAACAAATAAGCCTTAAAGTTTAGTCCTTTTTTTTTGTTTTGTTTTGTCTTTTTCTTTTAATCATTCCTGGGCGAAGGATAGAGGAATCACAAGCGATACTCCTGCTGATCTGTATGACCTGCCCACATCAATTTGCCTAAGATTTGTTCGGCAAATTGAAATAGAAAATCACTGGCGACTGACGCATCAATGTCATTCGATTTGTTTGGAATTACTCAGCCATCAGAGCCATTAAGGAAGGAACGGGCATGGCAGGGGTGGTGGGATGAGACGCCATACTTACTCTTCAGGCGAGGCCAGTGTGGCTCGAGTCTGCCCCGTCTGTTGTTAACGTCAGGGCAAAGCTTAAATGTAATGAATGCGCAGGTCTAGGGTTAAAGCGGGCGTTGGATCGTGGATCGTTCTTGCTTGACGCTATTCTAACATATCCTAAGTTTGTCCATGATCGTACTTGTGTAGCACAAACAATGGTGCTGCCGCGTCATTGAACCAGAGAGAACAGACAATAACTATGATATATCCTCTCTGATTCAGCGATTGAACCGTGGATCGTGAAAAAAGATGTGTGAGTGTGTATGAGAGAGGAGGCGGGAGGGGGGGGGAGAGAGAGAGAGAGAGAGAGAGAGAGAGAAAGAGAGAGAAAGAAAGAGAGAGAGAGAGAGAGAGGAGAGAAAGAGAGAGAAAGAAAGAGAGAGAGAGGGGGTGGGGGGGGAAGGAAGGAACGGTGGAAAAATTGACCAGCCAATTTCGCAATAATGCCGCACCGGGCAAAGTTCCTGGAAACTCGGCTGAGAGCCACGCCCACGCCAGAAGTTGCGTGCGTCGTGCGAGTTCACCATCTACTTAAAACGTTGGATATTATATATTCTCTTCCTAAGTTTTTATTTTCTACCGTTTTCCCATACATCAGCTCTAGGAATAATTACCATGCGACGCTATGTATGAGGTGCCCGCCCATGCCATGGAGAGATTGTAGCTTTGCAACTGTTGACCTTCATGTTTGATATGGCGGCGAGAACGCAGAGCTGCTTGTCGAACGAGTGATTAACACATCGTAAAATCGATAAACGGCACCATACAGTGATGTAACAATAATAAACAACATTAACTGCAAAGCAGCAGCAGCAGCAGCACAAGCAGGAGAAAAAGAAGAAGAAATAAAAAAAAAAAAGTGCCTGTTTGTTGTATGACATAGTGCTTGGATATGACATGTTGTTTCTTCGCATATTAAACTTAAAACCAGTCGGACAGGGAAACTGGAAAGATCTGCCCAGTAAACTCTCCGACCGACTGTGTGGGATCCAGATCCATAAACAAGGTCCCTGCCGAGATTAGGGCGGACGCTCTAACCCCACAGCCATCGCCGCGCCTGGAGAATAGGAGAGGAGAAGGAAAGGAAGGAGAGACAGGAGAAGAAAGAGGAGAAAGGAGTAGAGGGGGCGAAGAAAAAAAAGAACGTTATGAAGGATGAGTAGTAGGAGGAGGAAGAAGAAGAAGAAAAAGGTCAAGAAAAAGGAAGAGGAAGAAGATTTTTTTTTAAATATCTTTGTGGGATCGAAAGTGATCATATCCGAGAATAGCCGACACATTGATGTGTACACTGTGACCCAAGAGAGAAACAGAATCTTCAGAGATTTAGAAACCAAATCGGAACACAAAGTCGGCCATTGATATTGTATTGGAACAAATTAAAAAAAAAAAAAAAATGGCGCATGGCGTGATTGCATATTTCTTTGTTGATAGCAATGTAAGTGAATACTGACATCAAACTAGATAATGCTAGGTGCTGCACGATACCCAGAGGAGATCTAGATCTGGGCGAAGCTCTTGGTGACCCATTCGACTTGACTCAGGCTTGAGGCAGCAGAGAGGGAGGGTAAATACTAAATCGAAATGGCAAAGTTGGCCAGTTGGAACTGGTTCTTGTTATAGGGTAATGAGAATCGTAAAGTTCAAGGAAGATATTGGCAATAAATTATGATGGAATGGTGTGTGTGTGTATGTGTGTGCATATGCGCGAGATATGGGAGAAGAGAGAGGGGGAGAGAGAGAGAGAGAGAGAGAGAGAGAGAGAGAGAGAGAGAGAGAGAGAGAGAGAATGGAGGAGAGACTCATATCTGGATCATGAATTAGTTTGCGCTAGATAATGGGCATGACATCTGTAAGATTTAGCTCTGATCCAGCACATATTGTATTTCTTTGTCCTCTGAGCACACGATTTAAGTTACTGCGTTATCTTTTAATGTGAAAAATTAGGTCTTTGCATGACACTGACAAGTTTTAAGTTGATTGACCTGGAGATTTGGGGTTTTTTTTAATTTAATTTGTACCTCCTTCTGTGAACGAATATAACCCGTAACCCTTTTAGAGACAGTCATGAGAAAATATACAACAAATGATAAAGCATCGTAAAGTCAAGAATGTTATTGTCTTTTTGACTATCCACCTCTCTCTCTCTCTCTCTCTCTCTCTCTCTCTCTCTCTCTCTCTCTCTCTCTCTCTCTCTCTCTCTCTCTCTCTCTCTCTCTATCTATCTATCTATCTATCTATCTTTCTATCTATCTATCTCTCTCTCTATCTTTCTATCTATCTATTTCTATCTCTCTCTTTCTCTCCGCTCCGCCCCCTCCCCATCTCTCTCTATCTCTCTTTCTCTGCCTATTTCTTTTCCTTCAGGTTTTCTATAATACGTAAATTCCTCGACACCTTCACCGGTTACATTTTCTATTTAAAGCGAGCATCAGTATCATCATTGCAATTGCCAATTGTCCCAACCACGTAGAAATCCTGTAAGAAAACTCTTATATATTATCGATATCATCATTATTATTAATTTCACTGTTATCAAACCAGCAAGAATGAATCAAGAATAAATCTTTTTTGTTTGTTTTTAATTACATGCGAAGAGATTTTTTTTCCTCAGACGCAAGAGAGAGGAAACGAAAGGGGACAGAGATAAAAAAAAAAGACGGGCATGGAGTATCCACCTCTCTCTAACACACTCTCTCTCTCTCTCTCTCTCTCTCTGTCTCTCTATCTATCTATCTATCTATCTATCTATCTATCTTTCTATCTATCTATCTCCCTCTCTCCCTCTCTCTATCTATCTTTCTATCATTCTATCTCTATCTCTCTCTTTCTCTCCGCCCCCTCCCCCCCCCCCCCCCCTTCATCTCTCTCTATCTCTCTTTCTCTGCCTATTTCTTTTCCTTCAGGTTTTCTATAATACGTAAATTCCTCGACACCTTCACCGGTTACATTTTCTATTTAAAGCAAGCATCAGTACCATCACTGCAATTGCCAATTGTCCCAATCACGTAGAAATCCTGTAAGAAAACTCTTATACTCGTATATTATCGATATCATCATTATTATTAATTTCACTGTTATCAAACCAGCAAGAATGAATCAAGAATAAATCTTTTTTGTTTGTTGTTAATTACATGCGAAGAGATTTTTTTCCTCAGAGGCAAGAGAGAAGGAAACGAAAGGGGACAGAGATAAAAAAAAAAAAAGACGGGCATGGAGTTAAAAAGGAGTATCAAGAGAGAGAGAGAGAGAGAGAGAGAGATGGAAAAGAGAGAGAGAGAGAGAGAGAGAGAGAGAGAGAGAGAGAGAGAGAGAGAATGTGTATATTTGTCCCTAGATAATCGTAGTGCAATACGTGTAGTTTCTTTTTTTCTCCGCGCGCCAACCGAGTGCGTCTCCAGATTTCCAGAGGAGCGCCCATCCCAGGTATGACAAGGAGAGATGATAATGAATAGTGAGAGTGAATACAGCCCTCAAATTATACAAGCAAATCTATATAGAAAGACTATGTAGATAAGAAACACAGAGAGAGAGAGAGAGAGAGAGGTAGGGAAGAAAGGAGAGAGAAAGAAAATGAGATGGAGGAATACTGAGAGCACCCGCAGCCACCAAGACAAGTGGCAGATCTCTGAACCAATGCCATTAATTTTACATGCTTGCAAAAGTAATGAAGGACTTGCGATTCTAAACACTTGAAGATTGGGAATAATGAAGAAGCATTATACAGAGCACCATAAAGAAAAAAAAATGTTTTACTGCGTGTTATCAATAATATAAACAAACGACTGGCCTGAATGACAATTAACTAAATCAAGGTATCAAAAAATTGTTTATACCGCGGGATAAAGCATAAACGCTGCTCTCTAATTTTCCCCAACTACCTATCTAATATTGTTTGTTTCCAACCCGAAAAGGAGGGCTATTCAGTCAAACAAGGTATTAAGAGAGAGAGATACAGAGAGAGAGAGAAAGAGACAGAGAGAGAGAGAGGGAGAGGAGGACGAGGAGGGTATTAGTGTAGCTTCAAATAAGCCTGGTGACACGGAAATCCGCCGTATAAACTGCATATCGGTACAGTAGTTTAGTCTTTCTCGCCCGGGGAGGGTTGGCAGTCGTTGCTCCAGGTTACACCAATCTCCACGCGACCTTTCTTGACCACCCGATCTCTGCCCCTGACATTGATTGATCCGGAGTAAAAAAAACACGCGATTGGGTCGACGCCGAGTAAACTCCATCAAACCCTACTACATGTATAATCGTTTTCAAACTATTTCGAACCGACCCCAAGGTTCCGAGTGACACGGTTATGGGAACGATTGATACTAGTTTGAGATGAAAAATGTTACACAAGAGAGAAACAGACTCGAAAAGAGAAGAGTGGGCTCTTTCGGTGGTTTTACGTCTCCTAAGGTTGTCGAAGATATAGCTAGCTGAGATGGCGGTTTTCAGTCAAACGCACACTAGGTCGGCTCCGACCCAACCACCACACAGGTCAAGTTCCGACTCTACCACCATGTAGATATCTATAATTATTAGGCTTCAACCCAACCACCATAATTATTATAGGTCAAGTTCCGACCCTACCACCATGTATGTCAGGCTCCGACCCTACCACCATATAGGTCAAGTTCCGACCCTACCACCATGTATGTCAGGCTCCAACCCAACCACCAAATAGGTCAAGTTCCGACCCTACCACCATGTATGTCAGGCTCCGACCCAACCACCAGCGAGGTCAAGTTCCGATCCTAACACCATGTATGTCAGGCTCCGAGCCAACCACCATATAAGTCAAGTTCCGATCCTACCACCATGTATGTCAGGCTCCGACCCAACCACCATAGAGGTCAAGTTCCGACCCTACCACCATGTAGATTATTAGGCTCCAACTCAACCACCATAATTATTATAGTTTAAGTTCCGACCCTACCACCATATAAGACAAAGTCCGACCCTACCATTATATGGTGATATACAGGACGGTGTTTTCTGTCTATAGAAACATTATTATGCAATTCGCTCATTTATATCTTTATGACGATTCGGGAAGCATAATTAACCTATAGAGAACCGACACACTCGTTTTGAACCTACTGTGCGGCCCAAAGTAGGGGCGGTTAATTTCACGTCCGTCCGGCTTCATGGAGCAAAGGTTGGTTGTTGTTTGTTTTGTTTTTTTTTTCAAGAAGAGCCTTGCCATTACCACATGCACTATTTTAATCATTTGACTCTTAAAATAATAATGACGAATCTCTTACAACTAGCAGATATCCAACACGCTTTCTCTTCAATGTCGCGAATAGATTTAGCGTTGGTGGAGCAAGAAAAGTCACTTTACCACAAGATTATTCATGTATGCTGAGCTATTGCATCCATACAATTATTATACGTTTTGTTTGATCCAGCGATGTCGAATTGCGTGACATAGATATCGTATTATTCTATGTCCATGGCAACACTCATGATTGATGTTTTAAAAAGAACAAAATGAGTGTGGCCATATATAGAAAGTGGAATTATCCCCCCTCCTCTTCTGAGATCATGATGACATAAGACAAGATCGGTCTGTCGGCATAATTGAGAGAGAGAGAGAGAGAGAGAGAGAGAGAGAGAGAGAGAGAGAGAGAGAGAGAGAGAGAGAGAGAGAGAGAACTCAGGGGCTCTACTGTACCAGTAGCCATTCCGAGGAAAAGAACAAAAAAAAAAAAAAAAAAAAACCTGTCTGAGCTTTGACGGAGACTTGAAGTTTTCATCTCTTATATCGCTTGTTTTGTTTTTTTTTCCTCTTTTTAATCCAGGAGAAATTATTTTGATTCATGACTTCATAGCTGTAACCGCTTCTGAATGCTCGTGAGATGCCTGTTGCACGTATAGGAATGTTGATCGATTTGAAAAAAAACTTTACAAGCCCTTTCCACCATGAGCGGTACCACTACCAGTGATCTCAAAGCTTGATATAAACTATCAGTAAGAACACGAACGTCTTTCGCCTATTAAATGTACCCTGCTTCACTAACCCGCTTAGTTTTGATCACAGCCGCCTGGTTTAAGGTTTATGAAATATACAGAGAATAAAATGCATGTAATTACTCGCCTTCAGCAGATAAGTAGCCTAGTTCTCCCCCCTGTTTTACTTTTACCTAGAAGAAGAAGAAGAAGAAGAAGAAGAAGAAGAAGAAGAAGAAGAAGAAGAAGAAGAAGAAGAAGAAGAAGAAGAAGAAGAAGAAGACAAGAGAAGTTCCAACCGATGCTCTCAGATAATGGCTCACTAACGTTATTGTTTTCCACGGCAGCCCAATAATGCACAGCTAGACACCGTCGGCAGTGTGTTCTCCCGACAAGATGTTGGTTGACCTGTGTGCGACTAAAGGAAGGGGAGATCTTGATACGTTACTGACAAACTCAGAGGAGCAAACCGTCCGTAATAGAGAGAAACGCTGCAGCGATCCACTAATTACCATCAGGGGGCAAAGATATTACGTAAGTATCTGGTTAATGCTGGCAATGCCGCTGATCCGAGGCCACGTGATCGTCTATCCACGCCTTGAACTCCAAAAGTTAACCTGAGGTCAAGGTCGTTCTCTGACGTACACTCAAGGCTTCCATAGTAAGTAGCCCCTAAACAATGAATCAGAACTTGCAATGTAAAATTTAGTGCCGAGTCACAGTTTCACCAAGAAATACTCGATTACAAATATAAGGTAACTTATACTGATTCAAATTTACACACTTTTAAGGATCATTATGCCCGTTACAAAAACGGTTCATGTACAATAGGCGATTGCCTTCACTTTTCGCCTTTAATATAATTATTTTACAACAGGAAATATTTGGGCGGTATTAGAAACGAAAAAAAAAAAAAAAGCTTTGAAAATCATAATGAGTAGAACTGTTTTTATTGTACGGTGTGTCGACCTCAGTCTCGATTCCATGTTTATCGCGAAGGAGCAGGGGGAAGGAGAGAGTTCAGTGTCTTTTCATGCGTGTTACCAGAAAATATGACTTGTGCTATAGATAGACAATAACTACACATAATTATATACGAGCTTCTCCCTGTGTGTGCCTGGGGTTCGGTGTTAGGTCAGATCTCTTTTTAAAATGGATGTAAAAAGAGCAAAGTTATTTTTATTTCGAGAGAAAGGCGAGAGCTGCAAAACAACTACAGTATTCCGATTCTCGTAGTTATAATTGGTTTACAGCGAGACCACAGCCCAAAATAGCTAGGGTAGAAATAATGATTGTTTCATGTTTCGCTGAGGTTTTACAAATGACATTGAGGCAACCAAGCGGAGGATACACGTGACGCTACCTGTACTTGGGCTACGGTTTTCAATTCATCGCCCCTGTAAGGTCAAAGGCCCGGAAGTCGGGGTGTTAAGGGCTTAGGGAGAAAGGAGAGAGAGATGAGGAGAGAGCAGGAGAGAGGGAGAAAGGGGAGAGAAACAGAGAGAGGGGAGGGATGAGATGGAGGCGAATAAATAGAGAGGGAAGCCGAGGCCAACCTTGGGCCCTTGGCTTTAGAGAAAAAATAATGCGTGCGATTTCTTTCTCCATTCCATTATTATTTTTTTTTTCAATTTTGCTTTTGGCCACACACAAGAGAGAGACAGGAAAAGAGAGCTCATTTGGGAGTTTTCCTTGACACTCTTAAACCATCTCAGGCCGCTCTCTGAAACTGTTTAAAACAACCAAGGTAAAGGTCTGCCGCCCTGGTCTGGTTACATTCAAAATGTCACTTTTGTTTGAGGGCAACGGACTTTTCCCCTTTGTGTTTTGCTGAAATCATCATTACTGCTTGCTATTTTGTTTTCCTTGAGCACGATTTTTGCTCCTTCAATCAGGCTGCTGCTGATTGACTGAATAGTCTACTGGTTGTTGCGAGCCGTATTGGGGGTGATCTCTGAACGGACAATCTTTGAATTTGGACAGGATTATTGCTGGTGAACAATCTAAACAACTTGATCGACTGTGTAATGGATTGTTATAACATTCTAACAAACTTGCTTGACACCAAAACGCTGGTTTCAGAGAAAAGGAGAGTAAAGGCGAAAGAAGCGAAAGGAGACAAAGTATCGTATATAGCACAGAAGAAGCTAATGAAATCTTTATTCTCCTTATACTTCAGTTCTCGGCATATGTTATTCGATCGAGCGCTTGACGTCATCTTTGCTGTCACACAAATATAATTGTTCCCTACTGGTTCCAATGGTCAGTGATCGAGGAACGAGGGGTCAGGTGACAGTCATGGGAGGCGAGGGCATGTAGGGATAAACCACCGGGGGTCGTGAGATATTAAGCCTGCACAAAGTTTTCAATACCTGGACCCAGCTATAACTCTATAAAGCAGGTATCTGTAACAATTATTATAGTAGCTCAGTTCGTCAACTCCTAATCTACAGACCCTTTAAAAGCTCAGTGTAAAATAAGAGCAAATAACGAATTCCTGCAAGGCTGTGCACGTCTTGGCACTTTTTTTTTATTGACAGAATCTATAATACGTGTATCAAGATGAATGCTAAGGAGGATATTTAAATAGACAGGGGAAGTACAGTATTTTAGCTCAATCGTCGGACATGGTTTTCACGGGCTCTCGTTCACCTTTCCGCCACACACGTCTAAGAGCAGTTAGGGTAACGACTTGGTAAGTTATTTAACTTCAACTAGTACAGAAATTTACTTCGGTAAACTAGTCCTGGTGTAATGGAGGTAGACACTCGGCTCTAGGATTAGGAGCTACGGAGTTCGAATCCTGGCTCGGCTAGGTGCGACGTTGAGTTCTTGAAGCACGTTGAACGGTTCCTCATTCCACTCGGGCGTTAAATGAGTACGCGGTTGAATTCGCTGAAAGATTTTGTGGGTATGTCAGAGTGACGCGATATTTCCAATGTATCTGTTCTTCTTTGACACTGTGAGTTCAGTACAATGTCTTGGCTGGTAACGATCTAGCGAGGAGCCTTTTTTAGAGCACTTTGAGCAGCTTCTTGGGAAAGCGTTACATAGATCGCTCATTCATTTAATTTACACAATGATAGAGGCAACAACGTTCCACTCGCTTGGAAGGCTTAATTTAAGCTGACCTGTGACTGTCTTTCCTACCATGGCGCGAGCAATAATTTATTTTTGATACGATTCTTTTATACTGAGACAAAGTAGAACTGGAAAAAGCATTAATTAAAAGGGCAAAAAGGCCAGGAGAAGGTTGGAAGCGAGACCTGAAGAGGTTGAGCTTAAAGTACTGCACGAATGCTGTTACAGCTCTGCCTTCCTGTCCTCCCCCCTCCTGCAAGCCGTGTTGGTCGATAAATCTAAAAACTATAACATTTCCACTAATGGGGTCAACGACCAGCAGGTTAATATTATTGTCGATGCTGCGAGTTCCATCTCAACTCGCCAGCGTGACCTGGCCTGTGAAAGCGGACGACTGACCCCTGTGATAGATCTAGCAGCAGATTGCCTAGATTCTAGAGACTGAAACAGGAAGTTGCCCACTTTACCACAGAGTGGAGTGGCACTATACAACCTGAAAGCGAGAAAATGTGGGTGGAATTTGCCACACTTCGAAAACAAATTACCACACACAAGATTAGCTTGTTTATGCTCTTATTTATATTGATACAATCGCCTATATATATATATATATATATATATATATATATATATATATATATATATTTTTTTTTTTTTTTTAAACCTTACATAGCGAAAAACGTTCAAGAAATCTGCAGAATGAGCAAAATAGGAACAAGAAGAAGAAGGAGGAGGAGGAGGAAAAGAAGAAGAGGATGATGATGACGATGATGCCCACACCCACATAGATATGTTACATACACTGCACATCACACTCTGATCTTGTTTGTAAAAAACAAACAATTTATTTTGTCTTCATCTTAATTTCGTGTGAAACATAATCTTTTTTTTAAATGCTATACACAGAAAGATTAGAGAAGCCAACGTAAAAGACAAAAACAAAAAAATTTAATCATATGACACACGTGTTCTTTTCGTAGTTTTTTTTTTTTTAATCTACAAATTCATAAACTCTTAAATATAAAGCTTGAAAAAGGCCATCCATGTATTTCTAGACGTATGAATTGAAGTATTCATTGAAGAACAAAGCGGATATCTAACCATCTCTTTGTCTGACCACCAGCGCTCAAAACATTTCACTCGTGAAATAATTGACAGTACACAACCCTGCTCTGATTCTCTCACCCGCAATTCATCATCTAAACATTTCTGTTTCCAGGGTCTCACCTCTCAAGCCCCAGTTACCTATCATTTAGCAGACTTATCTATGGACAAAGTTGTACCCGTGAGAATATCATTTTAGCCCAGCATTTGAAGCAACCAATCCCCAAAGGTTGGTCGAAAATAGCCGCAGAGCCCCTTTCTTTCTTTCTTTCTTCACTGCCGCTCTTTGTGTAGATTTTGAGTTCTTTGTGACGTGCTGCGAACTCTTTGGTTTACAGTCTGCACTTGTTTGCGACCGGGGATGGGGAACTAGCCAGTTGCTCACCCTCCCATCTCTGATTACACTGCGCGTGTTTGCTACAACACGGATCAGGAAGATAACAGCGCTCTCAATACTTTAGTAGTACCATTATGTACAATAGTTATAATTATTTTATATGTCTGGCCTTCACTCCAAACCCTTCAGTGAGCTTCACACTATGTTTAACATTCCATTCAATAGTTCCCCTCCTATTTTCCCCACTTTCTCATAGCGCATTCTCTACATATCCTTATTCATTTTTTATTTACTTCCATTTACCCCCCCCCCCCCCTCTCTCTCTCTCTCTCTCTCGCTCACTCCTATGGCGCATGGTAAATCTGTCCTTATTCAGCTTTCTTTTACTTTCATTCATTACTCTTTTTCTCTTTTAATCTATATTTTTCTAAAGTTTAGGTTTCTTTAAGCAAGATAGAGGTCAAATGCATGTAAATTTTTCCCTTTGACCAGGTCCTGCTCACTTAAAGTTAAATCACCCATTATTAGGACACACACAAAAAAATTGGGCGAACCAATATTATAGGCCTAGATATCGATTAAAGGTAGTTTTTAAATAACAACTATTCTCACATTTAAACAAAGCTGGTAAATCGGTAGACTTCTTCCATCAGTCACGGCGGGGTGCCAGGTTCAAACTTACACTGGACGAAAACTTTGCATTATTCGAAGGGTAGCACGTAAACCACACAGCCCAAGACAAGAATAACAAGATGATGTTCTGGCCCGCAAGTAGCGTAATAAGCAGAGCCGAGGACAGGTCAGAGGGTTTCCACGGGCTCTCGTTCACCCTTGCGCCACACACGTCTAAGAGCAGTGAGGGTAACGACTTGGTAAGTTTTTTACCTTCAACTAGTAGAGAAATTTACTTTGGTAAACTAGTCCTGGTGTAATGGAGGTAGACACTAGGCTCTAGGGATCAGGAGGGCCTGCGGTTTGAGACGACGGTGTGTGAAAAAAAAATGCTCTTCGGAAAAAAAAAAAAACATTTGAGGACCAACTTTTTCCAGAATGCACGTCATGAACACCACGGTGACTTTTCGTTAAACTTTCCAGGGTTTTAGCCCGGAGATGCCGAGATGCTTGCACAATGTTTGATGACTTGACAGTTTTTATATCTAGTCACGATTAGCCTTTAGAAACAGATACCTGGCGAGAATGGGACGGTAGAGTGAGACCGAGGAAAAAGGCCAATTCTCCCCCCCCCCCCCCCCTCCCCCCTCACAAGTCATACAGTATTGCAAATATATATACAACGATTGCTTGCCAAGTTGGGCAATCTGATAAATTATATTCTCCTTGTCTCCCTATTCGAAAGATTTCTACGCGACAAGCAAACACAAATCAAATTTAAGATTATTCCTCGGTTTACAAGTTGGACAAGTGTAGTGACCTATTGCCCCAATTTCATTATTCGTTTTATTCGCTGTAAAAACGTCACCCCCTCAGAATAGATTTAGCTTTTTTAGTATTTTACAAAACCGAACTTGTTCTTCCTTTGTTTACCAAATCTCTCATTCGATTTTCGTCTCTCTTCTACAAAGGCTGATGCGACGAAAGGGAGACAATTTTTGCTTTTCTTTTTCTTCTTTGAATAGAAAAAGGAGCGCAAAAATAAAACCTGAGGTTTTTAACTCCGCTCTTTGTAGTTGAATGACAAGTAGTCCTTCACGACCCCTCCCTCAGCAAGTTTTCGATCCAATTCCAATGAGGCACCGGGAACAAAGACTAGAGAAGTTGCCCTTGAACTCAGGGAGGCGAGCGAATCTCCAACTTGGGCCAGATTTAATTTAACATGGTAAAAGCCAAGGTAAGAGCCCCATTCTTTCTTTGTTGATCCAATACTTCCAACGCCCTCACCCCCCTCCCCCCCCCCCTTTTTTCCACACACACACACACTCACTTCCAGTGTCTCTCCCCTCTCTCTCTCTCTCTCTCTCTCTCTCTCTGTTTCTAAGCCCTACATCTATCTTTTCTGTTCCTATGATTAAGTGAAGTAAATTCATCAACAGTGCACTTCTCCTTTTTGACATGTCACCGAGCCCCAGCTCGCTTTGTGATTGTCTGTCTTTAATGTTAATTGTAACTTGAGCCAAAAAGGGATCTGCTCAATGTAAAAGGCTGCCCAATTAACTCAGCCGATCCGCCTAAAAGCATTATCAGAATATCAGCAGATCTGCGAAATAGCTCCGAGGTTTGAAACTGACCCCTGTGGCGTCCAAGGTGAGCTAACTGTCCGCAGCACCACCAAGTTGTTGCGCGGAACACACACGATGACGTTGTTTACGGGAAAATGGGTTCGGACGAGGCTGCTCTAGTATCTTGCAGACATAATGCACTTTGTTCCTGAAAATAACCTGATTGATCTGCCACAGTGCTGACAGGTACATGACTAGATTGTGTGTCAGCAGAGTCAGTGATAAGCCCGGCCCTGACTTACTGAGCAAAGCTTTTAGCGGTTATGACATCTTCGCGGTGACCTTGATCTACATTTTTACTTACCCTGGTCTTAAGCCAGGACCAAAATATACCACATCTTTATTTATTTATTTTTTTTTTTTTTTGCTGATCTAGAACCAACGACTACCGAACTGGGTGTAACGCGGAAAGCAGCTCGAGATGGTTTCGCTTCAGGTCTTGGACTCCTTCACCTCAAGGTTCCGACCATATGGGAAACACTGGGGTGATGACATTAAGCCCTGAATAAGGGAGACCCAGATCTTGTAGTGTAGAAATTAAAATGTATTTTTTAAATACTTACATGAGTCACGTCATAAATAATGAGATGCCATAAGAAAAGAAAAGAAAATGCGTTTGAACGTTTGAAAACAGCACAAGAACATTCAAACAACTTGGTAAGTATCGTTTACCTTTCCATTAATCGCTAGGGTAAACCTTCGTGGCGCAAGTATGGCGAGATGATATCCACAGAATGTTCCATGTTTTCGTCTAGTAGACCAAACTTGAGTTCACACTTTAAAAAAAAAAATAATTATCAAATGCGATATCAATCACTCGAGCCTTAATGATACAGTAACTCCATCATAAAAGGCTGAGTCATACATCGTCTCGATTCAAACATTGCTCGGACTGGACTATAGCGCGCGCGTTCTGGTTTGCTTTAGGTTTGGAATCTTAACTTTCACCAACAAAAATCAATTCATTACCAATATTATTGTGAGCGATCGTAATTAGGGATTAAAAAAAATGTCTAGAGCCATTCTCATGATTTTGTCGCTTTTGTAAGCCGAGTTGGCAGTGGGCGATAGGACCAACAGAAACACTGTCGGTGGTGTTTGAAAGTTCTCTTTCATGCAAGTTGTTAGCGATCATTCGAGACCCCAAACAAGGGACATACCGAGATAAGGCTTGGGATAAAGGTCAAGTTCAAAGGCAGCGACGAGATAAAACTCAAAGCTGAACGCACACCTGGTTGGAAAGTTTTCTATGAGTGGGCCTAGGATTTTCTTAATAATTATAATAACCAATTAACATTATCTCAATTATAGTTCTCATGATAATTGAAAATTGCTGACATGAACAAATTTTCACGGAGCTAAGATAACAAGGCTCTGTATAATTGCAGGGGAATCCAATGGGTTGACATCAGCTGCTAGTGGTGTTCTTACAAAGTGACCAGAGTGTCGCTCTAATCAACCAGTGAATTTAGAAAGTACGGGTAGGCATAAAACTTCAAGTCATAGACAAACAAAGTCATGTACAAAGATGCTGAGGATAACTTCCATCGTTAACACAAATGCTAATCAAACCCCAAGTTTTGTTTGTAAACACGGTTATCTGATGGCTTCAGTGCGATCATTTCTCCTATATTTACCTTTATTACTTAAATGAAAGGTTTCGGCAATCCATCCTGGTTGAAATCACTAAGATCATAAGGCGCTCGTACTGATTCCTGTACCAGGGGCGGAGAAATCCCACAGACAAGAACAGAAAAGGGACTGCAGGTGCCCAAAATGGAACAGGTCGCGTAGATTTTATAGTGCCGGAAAAGTAATTGTTTTCGAGAAGAGAAAACAGAGTGAGGAAAATCCATTGTCCTTTTCTCGACGAAAATTTCATCTGGTTCACATCTTAGCGACTATATAGTTCGGGAACTCATTCACTAAATCACGTAAATATTTTTTTTCTTCTACGGCACGAAGAACAAGACTATAAATATGAAATACGAGACTAGATTCGATGTGAAAAGTAGATAATGCCATGGGCGATTTGAATTAAGAATGATCACTTTAATAATCTGTTTATTTTTTTCACACAATTTTATTTCGTGAAACTGCATCAATTTTGATCAAACGCTTGGAAGCTATTACAAACAAGTTTTGAATAAGGCATATCAATATTCTCCTATTTTAGTTTCAAACCAGCGGCATTGAAATGTAGTGTATTATCCTAGTGCAGTTGGTTTAACACATCGACGACTTGTGCATTCATATCAGAGAAAGTGTATTTTTATGGGCAGTGGCTGCAATAAAACTACAGCAGGCCATATTACTTCTCTTTTTTTTTTTTTTTTTTCTACGCAACTGGTTAAAGAAAGCTGACGACTCGCTTGACTCATTTCACATTCTGCACGCGGCTTGCCGCCAATCTAATACATTCATCTGCAACACTTCTAATTAAATGCTTAGCCTTTTTTAAACTTGCGAAGGTTTGCAGGTATTCAGAATTTATTTCGTAAACTTTCTTTTTTTTTTTTTTTTTTTTAAGTTTACTATCAGACATTCGGTGCAAATTTGATAAGCAAACGTACAAATTTCTTGAAAGATCTTGTGGTATGGAAATAGGGATACAATTAATTATGGTAAAAGAACGACAAAGAAAAGAGAGAGAGAGAGAGAGAGAGAGAGAGAGAGAGAGAGAGAGAGAGAGAGAGAGAGAGAGAGAGAGAGACAGACAGACAGGCAGACAGGAGAGAGAAAAAGAGAGAAAGATAAAGAGAGGGACAGAGAGAGAGCGAGAGAGAGAGAGAGAGAGAGAGAGAGAGACAGACAGACAGACAGGAGAGAGAGAGAGAGAGAGAGAGAGAGAGAGAGAGAGAGAGAGACAGAGAGAGAGAGAATTTATATCCTGTTCGCCATCACTGAGCCCTGTACAAGAGGACGGGTTTGCCCATTTGAATATCGATAAACAATTACGCGGAACAACATCTAAAATAGCTTGATGATAAAAGGTCGAAAAAAAAACAAAAACCACTAGAAAATATGGCTGGGCATCAAACGTGTTATTGCAGTATAAAAATATACTTGCTTCGCGCATCTTCGTATGTTATATAAAGGCAACGATGCAAAAAGCGAGCATAATTCGCAAGTTGAAATATTACCAATTCGAGTAACTGCATTAAGCATTTTCATAATGAAACATTTGTTTGCTATTTGCATTTGAGCTCTTCCTTCGTTTGTTGTTCGGATTTTTTTTTATTATTATTATTATTATTATTATTATTATTATTATTATTATTATTATTATTATTATTATTATTATTATTATTATTATTATTATTATTATTATTATTATTATTATTATTATTATTATTATTATTATTATTATTATTATTATTATTATTATTATTATTATTATTATTATTATTATTATTATTATTATTATTCTTTCCTTCCGTTTAATTCCAGAGGATCATATTTCTTTGTCTCATTCTTATTTGTGAATTTTGTTTTCACTACCGGCTACATAATTATTTACAGTGATGCACTTCCAATCTCTGGTTGTTATTATGTTGCTGTTGTTGTTGTTTTAAGGCTTGGCCCAAAAAACAAAAATCCTGCATCGGGAACATGTTTGCCAAGTTAAGCCTCTCTTGTAACACTTTACATTATTTATTTTGCTATTTGCGCATGTAACTGGTGGGATAGGCAGACATTTATCCTGATGCACATTCAAGCTCTTGTTTATCTGAATTATTTCAATTTACAGGAAATAATCCTTGAAGTGTAGGACAAGACCCTATTCATGAGAAAGTCAATCTGACCCGCTAACATGAAAGCCTTCTTTTTTTATATAGAAGTGACGCAGTTAAATTTATTGAAATAATTATACACGAAGAACTCTTTAGCTTTATGCCACTCGGCAAGGTATGTTATTACATAAAACGATTTTAACATAGGCCTAATTTTGTCCGCGGGTTTCTCAGCTAACTGATGAAAGATCCGCCTTTGTTCTGTTGTGACAGGCAACTCTTGTAACAACTATTGCACTGGGATGAGTCTATGGGGTCGGGAATGATTGTCCTCGGGTGACGAAACACGGTATTTGTGTTGATTCGGTTCAGTTGTAAAATAAATATAATGATAGGCGCGTACATAGACTCCAAAATACTATACTGCTCATAAACGAGAAAAAGGATTAGTGAGAGAAGAAAAAAGATAAAGAGAGAGAAACAGACAGAGAAGGGGGAGGGGAAGAGAAGACGATGAGCAGGAAAAAGGGAGACAAAAAAAAAAACAACAGAATACAAGTTGTAGAAAAGAAAAGAGACAGATGTGGAGCAGAGAGAAAGGGTGAAGAACAGACAGACAAATACTGACAGGCAGGCAGTGACAGACAGATAAACAGAGAGACAAATAGACAAACAGATACACAAGGGGCACGAGGAGTTGGCTGTCAATAATTAAAAGCATCAACTAATTAACATTTACATTTTTTTTCCTTGCCTTTCATAACTTCAGTTCTGGCAATCACAAGACATGAATTCTGCCTTTTCATGCTCACTGGGGCTAGGTGGAAAAGTATAGAAAAAGTTGATGAACTTTGAAGATTTCACCAAGATTACATATCTAAATCAGACCATACTTGTAGAACCATATCAGTCCGTATTTGGGTATCTTAATTTAGGACCTTGACTGGCATGAACTCCTTTTTAAATCTTTATTTTGAATACCTTAAAATTGGAACACTGACGGTAACCATTTATCTTCAATGAATTTACAGTAGTCATTACGTTCTATATGAGTGATCTGCAAAAAAATTTTGAATCTTTAACACAGATCTGCTGAGGAGATGTAGCGAGCTGTGATGCTGACTTTTTATCTGCAATACTTCCTACATGTAGTAGTGAACAGGACAAGTGCTGATACAATGATCATTGAGATGAAAGTTTAATGACACATTTAATATTCGTTCCCAACCCATATTTATTCCAAGACCCAGAGAGTGCTCAGAGACAGAAAGAGAGAGAGAGAGAGAGAGAGAGAGAGAGAGAGAGAGAGAGAGAGAGAGAGAGAGAGAGAGAGAGAGAGAGAGAGAAAGAAAGAGAGAGAGGAAAGAGTGTGTGTTTGAGAGAGGCATACGAAATATTTAAGGGGCATTTGTATAACTATGTATAAATATGGGCAAAATATTGAGGAAATCATTGCAGTTCAACCGAGTGTCAATATCTGCACTTCAAACTAACAAACACTAGAACAAAAAGATAATAAAAGAGTCTTGCAGTTACCACAGGGATAATTTGCCTCCATCCTCAAAATGTTGAACATAAGTGAAATTAGAAATAGTTAGTGGTATCTCAAAATGTGCATTCATCCTAGCCTAGAATAAGGCCAGATACAGTATAAGCAAATCTGACCATGTTCTCTCAGCCAGGCAAAAATGTTTGAACTAGAACTATTCCATTATCATGTTTAAGATTGAAATTTTTGATTTAGAAAATATGTTACCAAAACACTAAGTATTTGAAAGTGTTTTCAAGCACAACTTATCAGCAACTGAAGATTTTGTGATGCCACTTGTATAAAAATCTTCATCCATGTCTATCACTATCAGTTTGAGATAACGGTATCTAAAGAGAGGACTTTATTTTTTTAAAGTTGCAACAATGCTAAAGATTTTTAAAAGACTAATAAATGTTGTTGCTTTTTTGTCTTTTACTTTCTTTTTTTCAATATGAGGCTGCTGCGTTGTCAGTGTTGTTAAATTCACTTTTCATTCAAATTAAGTTGTTTTTAGAATAAGCAAAGAACCTTTATTCTTTAAGGTAAAGAAATGCCATGATTTTGACTGGTGATATATGCTGGCTGCTTTATAGATGGCTTAGAGTACATCCTATTAGTTCTATTTAAGTTTATGATGTGTAGAAAATACTATTTTGAAACAATCTGTTAATGTTATTGGCCTATGATTTTGTTTTTAAGTGTGTGAAGCCCAAAATAAACTTAATACATTATTGAAGTTTTATTCTGGGAGTATCAATGGTTTTGAAGTATTTAGATCTAGACTTCGTCTGGCTTACTTTGCTAAGCTAGGTTACCATTAGATCTAGAGTCTAGATCTACATCAGTGTATTTTAGTTGGACACCTCTAGATCTAGATCTAGATTAGATCTAGAATCTCGACAATTTCCATCTGATCTAGAAATTTGAGTAAAATATAGATCTAGTATCAAATTAAGATCGTGATTCTAAGATAGATCTTGTCTACAAATTAGGCTAAATCAAAATAATAATAGATCTTGATCTAGAGTAAGTTAGTTCCAATTATCATTTTTTTTTCCTTTTAAATGTTAAGAGGGTGAAGATTAGGGTCAAGAAGATCCGTATCTTGGCGATGCCACAAAGTTTAAGACAAGTGAGACTGACTTACCATACGACAGCACTCGATTCCGATGCTAAGGTAGGCCCAGGTTGTCCTTATCTGTTTATTGTTGTTCTCAATGTAATCTAACGTCACAATGTACAAGGCTGTACGCTGTATTCTTTGTTTACATTTTCAGTCTGCTTTGGCGGAAGGCGAACGATGGCAGATCATGTGATTAGGCTTGTCCTCCACTCGGTTGTGAAGCAACATAAACAAGTAGAGTGTGGGAGTGTATGTGTAGACTTTAGCCTACTTTATTTAGCAAAGTAACAACCAAAGAATCACCTGTTTTAGCAAAATGTTGATAGAATGCATGATTCAAATAATTCTTATGGAAAAGCTGCGTATGTTGGACACGTTCGTGTATGCCAACAGAAACAGTAGTAGTAGTAGTAGTAGTAGTAGTAGTAGTAGTAGTAGTAGTAGTAGTAGTAGTAGTAGTAGTAGTAGTAGAAGTAGTAGTAGCAGTAGTAGTGATAGTATTAGTAGTAGCAGTAGTAGTGATAGTATTAGTAGTAGCAGTAGTAGTGATAGTATTAGTAGTAGCAGTAGTAGTGATAGTATTAGTAGTAATAAAAGAATGAAAGAGGCAGAGCATCAAGAAGCAAAAGCAACATTAGCAGGGAGGTGATGGGGACAATTTTTTTTAAATTGTAATTTTAGGTGGCTATTATAAAACATCGACTTATCATGCCCACAAAACAGTCAGCTTTCACAAATTCTATTTATTTCCTTCTGAGTTGGGTTCTGTGTGTGTTTGCATTGTCAGTTGTTTTTTCCCCTCTCCCCCTTACAAAGTCTATTGTGTTATTGTATCCTCATTTTGTTCTTGACCTAGGCCACAAAATTGGGTAATGTTGTGATGAACTAAAACTTGCGTGAGCCTTTGACTTGTTCTAATTTTTTTTAGAACACAGTTCCAGAGGATGTTTTCTATGTAAACTTTAATTCCTTCTTTCTTTTTTTTTTAAATTGTGCGCAGATTCATTAAACATTCAAATGTAAAAGTATCAAGTAATTAGTTTTTCTTATGCGTTGAGCTTCGATGTGAGAACAACCAAACAGTCCTTTTTTCGAGCACTGATTACATTGCTGTGAATCGGGGAAAAAAGAGATATGACTAGTGAAGTAACATAGTTAACCTGTCCCTGAGTGTCAGTGGTAAATTAGAGAATTAACGGTGCTTGGGAATTGCATTTCGACCACTGCAAGCAAAACAATTGTCTCTATGGACTCCACAGACTTCAATTTCTTCATTCATGTGGATTCCACGACAGAGCGATACATTATGTGTAGAACTGCCGTCTTTCAACACAAAAATTCTTTCAAAGCCATTTGCTCTCATTAAAGAAATTTAAGCCTTCATGAGCTTAACAGCTGTAGAGCCTTTATATAAAAAAAATATTAGAACCCCCATATTCCTCCCCCTCATTCAGTTTCTATCTCGTCTCCAAATCAACCCCTCAACACCTTTAGCTCCTTAGTATTATAGGACCCACTTATTATTAAGAGAGGCCTTTCTTAGCGAGTAGAAGCAGATCTAGGTTAGCCTACATACAAACTCTTTCACGCCTGGCCTCTTTGTCTTCTATCCAGATTTCCTTGTCTTGGTATAAGATTCATCAGGAAAGGTAGGGGACGCGGAACTTTTAAAGAACGAATTAATGAAGATCAAAATAAAAGGAGGGCTGTCAGGAAAAATATGTAACATATAAAAGTCAGAAAGTTAAAAAGTAAAAAAAATATCGGGGAGATAAAGAGAGAAGAAACAAATAGAACATAGAAAAGAAAACGTCAGCACTGGCTCCTCCCCTTATTGTTATGCCTACGTTTATTTGCTAAATTTCATATGAAGGGAGTAGTTAGGTGCAAATCGTATTTCTACTTCACATATGGCCTGAGATAATAAAATCTACCGCAAAGACAAAATGATTATGAAAATGGCAAAAGATAAGTAGGTTGTTTTTATTTTGTATTTGTTTGTTTTGGGTTTTAATAATATAATTACTATTATTTTATTATTATTATTATTATTATTATTATTATTATTATTATTATTATTATTATTATTATTATTATTATTATTATTATTATTATTATTATTATTATTATTATTATTATTATTATTATTATTATTATTATTATTATTATTATTATTATTATAATTATAAATGGAGATATTAGTACCTATCGCCACAACTACAGAAGAGCTCTATAGTTAGAAGAGTACAGAATTTTTAAACAGGAAAAATTAAAAATATATTATAAAGTGAAGAAGGAAAAGTGAAGGCCTAAAGGAGGGCTCGCCTTGAGAATAAGCAAGATTTTATATGATGTATTGATAGGAGGCAAACGAAAATTGGATAAAAAAAAATCGGCGATTTAGAGTATAATGACCGTTCTCATCGAATGCATTGACTTGATTCATGACAGAGCCTCAATATCAAAGGCCCAAAGTCTATTCATTTAACCTAACTACTTTGAATACTTGTACAGCGGACGAAATCCTATAAAATGAAGTTTCACTTCTTTAATAGCTTAATTTCTATAGCTTCGATATTAAAAAGCACCTCACTTGATTTAAACAAAAGTTAAGTCCAAATTTGATCTATCTCCGTCACGACATGAAGTCTCTAAAGTGTACTTAAATTTGGGACAAGTTTTATTATTAAGATACAATAGTTATCTTTTTTAGTTAGACCTAAAGTTAAGGCTTAGTTAATGAAGCAGTGTTATTAAATTGATATGGTCAGTTTTGTTCTTCTATTAAAAAAAATCCAAAAAAAAAAAAAAAAAAAAAACAACAACTAGGAGATACGACTTAACTTGCTTCTCCAAGGTCACGATTAGAGGTCTACATTTGACTTGCAATTATATTTATCATTGCTTTGTTTGTATGAGAGGAAAAGGAAGTTTTCTTTTTAATTAGGTCAGGGCCACAACACAAAAGCTAACGTACTGAGTATAAAATCACACCGAAAATCAGCTAAGTCATGATGTGCAAGGTTGGTCGGTCTGTCTTTACCGAATTCAGTGTAAATCGTTGAATGATTATCAGTCTTGATCCTTCAAAATTAAATATAAGACACATTGAATGTTTAAATATAAAAAAATGCTACTAGGGATGGCATATTGAATATTTAAATGTCTCCATGCTATAAGTGATGACACAATTAATATTTTCATGTATTGGTGCTCAAGTGATGAGACATATTGGGTGTTTAAATATATCGATGAATTCTACATAAGAAATAATCATGACGTTTTCATCACATCTATGATTTTGCAAATTGTCTCTGTAATTCTAACCGTGAAAAATTACAGAGGATAAGAATGCAAGGACTTCCAAACCATAATTATGAGTCGTGTCTCTAAGGTACTTTAAAAAAATTATATAAGAAAGCAGGAAATATAGGCGGTTACTTTAGATACAGCAAAGATTACTTTAATAAAGTATGAAAAAAATGAATTCGTAAAGTATGCACGAACATTTGGCACACAACACCGCCACTACTACCACCAGTTCATATCACTATAAGCTCTTAAGAGGCAATGGGCAGAAACCGAATTCATTATAAACATTATTTAATTGGAACCCAAAAGTAGACTGACGAATTTGTGTTAATAAGTTTAAATACCAGCGTTAAGATGGGTGTCAGACTGAGCGAGCTAGAGGTTTTCACTGTCATCAACATATTTTTTTTTTTTATTATTATTATTTTTTATTTATTTATTTTTTTATTTATTTATTTTCTTTTTTCCCCCTTTCTTTTTCTTTTCCTTTTTTTTTTTTTTTTTTTGGGGGGGGGGGGTAGGAGTACATTCTTTTTTGAAGTTTTCTACAGCTTGCATTAACGTTTCCTGCTAAGTCGAACTTCTAGAGCACCATTCTTCAACAGGCAAAAGGAAATATGTGATAAAGACCAGAAGATTAGAATATTGGGTGTTAAAAGCTGTCTTTATTGTTCATCAGTTTTAATTGGGTTGTGTATTTTTGGTGCCACCATAAACTGAATCGACTTTTCAAACGAGAAAGACTAACCACAACGCTAAGAAGGTTGATTTCATATCGCTTTTAACTTCCATTAAGACCTACAATCTTACACCAAATGACTATTCCGGGGAAACTTAATTTGAGTAGTTCTGACAGAAGAAGCGTATAGCATAGAATGCTGTTCATATTATAAAGGTTGAAAACTCACTATACTAAATACATCGAGGCATAAAATAGAAATGTATAACTCTCCAAAAAATGTTCATCCATCCATTCAACGCATATTGCATTAAGATCATTAAATAAGAAAATTTAGCTAACTTTTTAAAAATCCAAACCGATTTACTGATCATTATAAACATTCAGTTCATTATCATACGTAAAAGGTGGCAGCTAAGTGGAGGTATGGAGAAAACTAGGAGTGCGCATCACGTTACATTAGTGTCACGCGGCAGAGGAGCCTCGCCGACATTTTTCTAGGGCGGCTGGGCGAGTAGATCTTCCGTCATTGCGGCTCCCTTTATATTGCGTTCACAGCATCAGTTAGGCTTCGCTTTATTTTCACTACCTTAAGGTTTTATTTTCGATTGAATAAAAAGTAGAATAAATTGCAAGACACTTTTGATTTGTTTCCGTTTTACATCTTAAACCAATGATCATAGAATTATTATTATTATTATTATTATTATTATTATTATTATTATTATTATTATTATTATTATTATTATTATTATTATTATTATTATTATTATTGTTGTTGTTGTTGTTGTTGTTGTTGTTGTTGTTGTTGTTGTTGTTGGTGGTGGTGGTGGTGGTGGTGGTGTTGGTGGTGTTGTTGCTATTGTTGTTGCTGTTGTTGTTATTATCATTAATAATTTGAAAAGAAACTTCTTCTTATTATTATTATTACTATTATCATTATTAAATAGTAGTAGTAGTAGTAGTAGTAGTAGTAGTAGTAGTAGTAGTAGTAGTAGTAGTAGTAGTAGTAGTAGTATGAATAATAATAATAATAATAATAATAATAATAATAATAATAATAATAATAATAATAATAATAATAATAATAATAATAATGATAATAATAATAATAATACCGGAAATTTCAAATTATATTTGTTGTAACTTGCAACGTCAAGTTTCTCCGATCTCAAAGAATCTTAACCAAATAAGAAATGTCTGTAGAAATTCAGTTATTTTACGTAAATCTACCGAGTTCTCTGTTTATTAATTTCCTCGCTTTATTATTCTACTTTTTAATCCTTTTGTAATTGACTCAGACCTAGATTTGTATCTAATTTAACGCAGGCCTTGATTTGACTATTTAAAAATCGACCATATCCACATTGTTAAGGTCATAGTAAGAGTCTCAGTGCAGTTTTAAAATGTAAGGAAATGCATCGTTATCTCGCTTGCTTGACTGCCCTACAACCAATGCCATGTTGATTGTTTTAGTTCATAGAAGAAGCTTCGGTCTTATGTTTATTAGAGCTCCATGGGCAGCTTCGAATTCCTGCATGGTAGTGTCTCTTTTAGGAATTCATTGCCTTCTTACAAGCATTCCAATATATCTTCAAGTAGACTAGGAAAGAAAAGAATTAACTTTTTTTTTTACTTTATCTATCTTCTAAGCCAATTTGGCTTGGAGGTTTCCTCGATCTCGCTCGACACAAGTTTTGTCTCGTGTACGATTGTTTTGTACTCTCACTTTTGAATAATGAAAAGAAATGTAAGTTGAAATTTTGTATGTTTGTTTCAACATGGCTGCTCGAGGTAAACTGCCCAACCTGAAGATATGTGTAGACAATACTGAATCGACAGATGAATCAGATGTATCATTACACGAATCTGGGAGTTACAGTTCTGAGGAGGAATACGATAGAAAGTTTGAAGATTCAAAGAAAACTGTTGATTTGAAAGAGCGTCAAGGTCTCGAAGACGACGTGTTATCGATAGGAGAAACAGAGCCCACTGTCAGAAAATTTCTTTCTCGAGGGATTCCTTCAGGAGGAAATTCTCAAAATTATGGGGTTCGTGGTCAGCTAAGACTAGATCTATAAGAAATAAATATCTCTCCATTGAAACTCATGCCTCACAAGCAGATATATAGATTATGTTTTAAATCTTAATATTTGACGTTAATGATCACACATTTTGGTTATGATTAAATTTTAGCATTCAAAATTAACAAAGATTCTAGACTCTAGATAACCAAAGCTATTTGTACTGATCTCTTTAAACAGTCATTATCTTGAAGGCTAAAATATATGGGCGACAATGAATTATCCTCTCAAGGAAATGAACTTAGAGGCCAAAGCATGTTTTGCAGGAATTTATATTAACTTTTACAATGAGTACACATTTAACTTACACTAGGGTTCCCACTTAGTCTTGAAATGGGGAAAATTCTTGAATTTTATTATGTATTCAATATCGGGAATAAGCAGTATTGAAAATAAAATTGGTTGGAGATTAAAAAATATGGTGGGAAAATCTATGATTTTTTTGTCACTGGCTGAAATTTTCCTGGTTTTCAAGCTTCATTTGCCCACATATGGTTAGTTTTACCAATATTGTGTGGGCAGGAACTTTTTCACGAAGGAACATTTTTCATGGCACCGTAACTGGAAAAAATAGCGCATGAGTTTGATGGTTTGTACAGTGTGAAATAGTACAGTAAGCCTTTTGGTTTTGCCTTTGACCTTTCACCTTTGTAATGGAGATCTCACACAATATATTTCTGTTAGCTTTATGAATTTACATGGAGTACGACTTAAAACAGCAGGAAGTTGAGCATCAAATTTAAATTAGATCAAGATTCTACTTCTAGGGTAAATTTGCAGATATTGGCCCAACTCACTGAAGGCTTTAAAATTTTATGTTTCTGGATGAATTTGATATGCTGAATATGAATATGAAAGTTTTATTCGTCGCAAATAAATTCTTCTCAAGATCAAAGGAATTTTGTATTGCTCTAAAATGGCATTAAACTACAAGTCCTATCTTACTGAGGCTCATTTTGATCTGTGTCTTCACTTACAGAATTGGAAAGTAGAACCCCCTGTTTTGAAATTCTGTGCATGCGCTGGGCAGGCAAAACTCCATGCTCGGGCTAGAATTAAGCAAAATTACAGAAAAATAATCCAATTGTAGTCAAAACCCGAACCCATAACATTTTAAATCACATTATGACTTGATATTCCAAAATTTAAGCGAAATATAGAATAGAATAATCCAAGTGAGTGAAATCACATCTAAGGATCTTTACTGTAGTTAAGCGGAACGTGCCGATTGGTATCTAGAAATGGGACAAATATTTAAGGAAATAGTGCAACCTTAAACTGTTAAAATCTTGAAAAGTATTTATTTGCAAAATAAAATCTTCATATTCGTGTTTAGCATATATCTTTTATCAAATTCATTTTAAAGAAAAATACAATTTTAAAGCTTAGAGTGAGTTGGACCGACAACTGCAAATTTACCAATTCTAGAGCTAGAGTCGGATGTTTGACCTTGTTAATCTAGATCTACAATAAAGCTGCTTTTTGGTGTGAAGAGTAAATCTATCTATATTCAAGATCTAGTTAAAGAGGTCTGTCAAAATGTCATATGTAGTTTTTCAAGAATTTTGGACAAAGGATCCTCTGTTTAAATACTGCCTTAAATATAAACATACTGTTATCTCACTATGGTATTGCAAGCAGTTAGGAGAGATTGACAGTTTTTCATGCATCATTACCTGTCAATGCTTAGCAAAGTGAAGGTGAGTGTTATGCGGGGTGTAGGAAAAATTTCTTAGTGCTTGCAGCATTTTATACTGAGATTTGAGTGGGAAGCCTGTTAATGTGATTAGAGTTCTTTGAATATGAAACAGATTAGAGTAAAGAATAAACTGATTTCCCAAAGATTTATTATTCTCACTCCCTTCTAAGTAAATTAGTCAAAAGTGGTCTTTTCTTTTTTTTTTATGTATGAAAGAATCTGAAAGTTGTAATTAATTAATTATAATTGCATTGCTGGAAATAAATTGTGCATCATCTTGTAGTTATACAGTTGAGATGATTTACTGTTCCAACCTTAAAAAGAAAATTTTTGTTCAATGTACTTGACACTATTGATCATAGAATGTATGGGTCGAATAATGCAATTTTTGAATGAGACAGATGATTAATTTTTAACTATAGGTAGATCTCATCAACAATCATGTTGTTTTATTATAGATAAATATATATATTATAAATTGTTTTAGCTTTCAAATCTACTATTAAATGTTTGTTAAGTTTTATTTCTATCCAGTTTGGATCCAAAAATGGATGCATTTTTTAATATCACTTCCCTTTTTTAAAGGAAGAAAAATTATAGGTCTACCTTTTAAGATCATAAAAAAAATCAAATCAAACTTATATATTAGTTTAAACCCTTCAATTTAAAAAATTTCAAAGTTGTTTGCATACAACATATCAAATACATTAAATTTTAAAAAGTTGAAATCATGCTTGAGTTGAGCATGGTACTAATTAAATTACACACATGACTTTGGGAACGACATGGTGGTCACCAATTTGTAATTTATGACTGTTAAAAAAGCAATAATCTTAGTACTTAGTGCTCAGCCTGTAAATTTGAAATATTTTAAGGAAATTCTTTTCTTTTCTAAAGGTTGGTAAGTGATCATCACATTTGAATGTCATCACCTCATTTATGTTACTAAGTATTGGTCCAAAATCCAGACTGTAAAGCAGTTCTACAATAATCTCATGAATTTTACTCAGAGGTAGCAGGATCTGACAACAAAAATAAAATAAATTGGTCTTTATTGATAGCATGGTTGACAAGATATTAAAAAAACCTTATATAGTTAACTATAATTAAGTGTAAAGCGATTAAACACTGCTAAAAATGACTTTGACAGCTTATTTTCTTTGCAGCCTAAAATTTATGAAAACAAGACTGGGAACTTTGTCACAGGTGTAGACGTCACATCAGAGGTAACCAAGCACTCATAGTCATATAACTCTTAGATTATTTAGAATAGCTGAAGTGAACTTGAATAAAAAGAGATTGAGTCAAGCCAATATCAGGTACTATGTAACTTTGTTTAATTGATTAAAGTCATAGGACCTCAAAAATCTTTTTGTTGTTAACTTGTCATGGCTTTATTAGGGATAACAAAACCAATAGAAAAACGAAAAGTTTTTGTTTGAAACATTCATTCTTTAGTTGTGATTTACTGTATTTTGACACAAGGGGTTCCTAAATAGTGATTGTAAATGATCTGAAAATTGACTATACATTTCAGTTGAAAAATGATGGATTATTAAGTTACAGAGCTTTGAAAAATCTATGAAGACAATTATCATTTTAAATTGGTCTCAAAAACGCCTCTTTGTTTTATTTGAATTATTTAATTTATAACCTTTCTACTTTGCTGAATATCTAAATCTGTTTAATTAGTATTGGAAAATTTTAAATACAACAGCTTTAAACATAATCCTTTTTCATTATATATGCCCAGAGTTAGCAAAATTTTCAATGCATTGCTCTACATATATATGCTTAGGGCGGTTACAGCGTAGCTCTGAAGCATCTGGCCTAGCTTGCACCTGTCATGCTTCACGTGTTTTTCGACACTTTTGAATTACCCATCTGACAGATCTGTGAGCATGAGAGCGATGCTGCGCAGGCACACAGAATTAAGTCTGTTCGTTTGCACTGTGCGAGCTAGGCCAGGTGTTACAGAGCTAGGCTGGAACCAGCCTTATAGTTTTGGAATACATAACCAAGCCTATAGGTAATTTTTTTTTCAATATACACATCTCAAAAGTGATATCTTAGTTACAGTGACTGATATTTAAACCAATGCATGTATTTTGAACATTCTTTTTTCATGTCATTTTTTAGGAAGCTCAAGAGATGAGAGACAAGAGAGCTCAAAGGTTTGGCACTCTAAGCACTCCAAAGCATCCTATCACTGACGTTGACATTAAGAACCTGTACAGAAGGTATGTTTTAAAGTTGAAAACAAAGGATAATTTCATGCTCTTTCCCATCAGATAATCAGTGCCAGCAAATCATTTGAAAGAAAAATTAGCTATCTTTTAAATGACTTAAAATCCTGAAAGTTCAGTCCTACATGACTTGGAATACAAAATAACATGATATTTGCCTCAGCTGAAACCCTAAAAACTAACCTCAAGTCAGATTAATTTAAATTCTTGTTTATCAAAGTTGTGGAAATGATGTTTTGTTTTTGTTGTTTGTCTGTTTGGCTTTTGTTAAATTTATAATCAAAAGCCACTTGAAGTGGACTCCATTTTGCTTTTCATATTATTTCTCAAACATCAAACAATGCTAACCACTGAACAGAGCAGCTCTGATGTGCTACTTAAAAAGTCTGGCATATGCTTATTGCCAATTTCAGTATTTGTATATAATGAAAGTCACTGAAAATTTAAATTTTAATGCCATTGTTTGAATTCAATTATCAGTGCAACTCCTCATAAGTATAAATTTTGATCCACCCAAATAAAAAAAATCAAGGTTTCAGCTGTTTATAGAAATTAAATACTTTCAGACCTGAAAATCTACATTTCTTGTGGTATATTTATTTTTTCACTTTTATTATAAAAATCAAGGACATCATTATCATCAAATATGTTTAGAGTGGATCCTGCATTGTTTGTCTAATGACTGTCACATTTGAAATATGCTGATGTTCTTTTGATCTCTGATCTCAATGGTTTCTTCTCAGTTTGGGCCTCAGCGTAGATAAACTTGCAGAGGATCCTAGAGGCTGGCGATTGGAGGCCATTCTTTTGCGTGGGACTGAAAACATGAGCACAGAGGATGTCTTCAAATATTTCTCTGAGTTTGGACCAAAAAGCATTGAGTGGATTGATGATTACTCATGTAGGTTGCTTTATGGAACTCAAAGCTAATGTTTTATTTTAACAGCGGGTAAAATCTTCTAAATTTTACAGAATTTTACAGAAAAAAAGAAGATTTAAGACTATTTAAAAATTTTCTTTTATGTTTACACCATTTGAGATGGTTTTATATTTTTATTGTTATGGGTTCATTAGGGTTTTTGCCAAAAAAAAATTAACCACAAAGTTATATATATAGGTCTGTTAAGTTACTGAGATAATGACTGGTAATCACAAAATAAGGATTTGAACTTCAGCATTTCTTGTTTAATTTTTCTCAAGGCAACGTGTTATGGGCAGACAAACTCACTCCTGCCCGAGCGCTGCTGCGTCTTAGCTCAACGATGGATGAAGTTCACCTGACAGAAAAGATTGTGGATAATCAGATGGAAGACCAAGAAGGTATAAAATTATGAAACTGCAGATAAAAAATTAGAAACAAGATAGGAATTATAAAAAATATCTAGAAAAAATGCATATCAATTATCCTTGTTTTTTTTTTTAAATTTTGATTACATTTGCTTCTTTTTTTCCCAGAGGCAATTCAGAAAAATGAGGATGGCATCTCCCAAGACAATGCACCTATTTCTGGTTCAGACAATAGATCAGAAAATATGCCCAGCAATACTCAAGCACTGTCTAGTATGAAAGACAATATTGTGCACGAGGAGCCTTTAGCAAAGGAGAAACCTGACACAGCTGTGCCTGAGGTTTTAGCAGGTGATGAAATTGCCATGGAACTGGACTTTGATGATGACAACATTGACCTCACTGCAGATGATCCTATTGATCAAGCAATGTCCACTTGGTCAAACTTCACACAGGACAAAGAGAGGCGAGCTCAGAGGAGAGCCTCAGATGCGGCTGCTGCTAAAAGCAGGCATGATGAAAAGCTTTCTGAAAAGAAAGACGTTGCATTTATGAAAGAGAAAGGAGAATTGGAAGCCCTGTCCTCAGAGGGAGAAAAACAATTAAAAGAGCCTCACAAAACATCTGAGAAGGAGAAAAAAGCAAGCAGCTTGAAGGAAAAAGACGAAGATGAGGCAAGATATGATGCAGCTGAGGAAGATAATAGAATGACCAGTCATAAGAAAGCTGGGAAAGAAAAAAATGCAAAAACTGGAAGCCAAGTTAGCAAAAAGAAGTCGATGAATGTTGATATAATAAAAATAAAAAAGGAAAAAGGAAAAGGGGAGAAAGTAAAAAAAGGATCAGGAAAGGCAGAAAAAATGGAAGCAGATGGAGATGGTTCAGATTCTGACAGCAGTGGTTCTTCATCTTCCTCCTCATCTGGCTCCTCAGGCTCTAGTTCAGAGTCTGGCTCTGACTCAAGTTCAGGCTCATCTTCATCTTCATCCTCATCGTCATCCTGTGGAAACTCATCTGAAGGCAGTAAAAAGAAAAAGGTAAATCACAACCCATGCTGAGCTGGATCACATGAGGAGTATGCAAGGATTTGTAAATTTTTTGTTTGTCCGTATTTCTGGAGTTGGTAAAGACACAAAAAGAAAAGTTAATGTCCACTTCCTTTCTTTATTTTTTTTAAACCATATGTCTGAATTATTTAAATACTGCGTGTTTCACATAATTACCATTTATCATTCTGATTTTCATTTATTCTTCCCGTTAAAATAATGTAGAGGTCACAATCTTTCTTTTTTTTTTTTCCTCTTTTAAACAACAAAATATGCTCTATTATAGAATGAACTTTTGAAAGAAAATTTTTTTTTCAGTTAAAATCTCGCTTGGAGCGAGATAAGGAAAGGGCATTAAAGAAAACGATGAAGAAGCCTGAAACACCTCCAGTCATTCCTCAAGTGAAGGAGAAGAGTGAAATTCCTTGGCCCCCAGGATTTTGGAGATTGGGAATGCCCTTTGCCAAAGCTGAATATTTGTTCATGAGATACGCAATGAAAGGTAAGTTGTCACTGACTAGTGAATTTAAAGTGAAAAGTAAATTGAAAATAAATTGTACTTCTTTCTGAATGATTAGTGATATCCAGCTCATTAGGAGTGCTCTGCAGATCAAGCATCCGTTCTTAATAAGGTTTAAAGCTGTTTTGCAGGTTTCATATTAATGATTACTTGTTCTGAACTAAAGAGAAAGGTGAATTGAGCAATTGTCTCAGAACAAGCCTCATAAAATAGAGTTTGAAGACCAAGATATATTTCAGATCTTTTATTAACAAATTTTTAGAATTCAATTTTATGTCTTTTTAACATTCGATTGACAATCTTTATCAAGTATTACATCTATCCTTTGTAATAACTGATTTATTAATACGTCATAGAAATCAGTGCAAAATGGGACTTTGAAATTGTGATTCAAAACCTCTTATATTTTAAATTTTTTTGTTTTCTTATTTCACAGCTGACAAAAAATTGCCTGGTGCTGAGAAGAAAAGCGAATATTATAAAAAATATGGCAATCCTAACTTTGGAGGTAATTCTAATTTTAGCTTGAAAGATGAAAACAGTTTAATGAGGAAAAAAATGTCTTGTGTAGCTTTTTACATGAGTTGCTGTCAATTGATCACTCATAACCAGGATAAAATTGTTAACTGCATTGCCTTTCATGTCATATTTTGTCTCGTCATTAGAAAAGTCAGAGGTAAATTGTATAGTTTTCTTATTTGTAATTCTACCAAAGGAAAGACTGAGAAGAAAGGTTGTTAAAATTATAGATGAAGGCACAATTATTTTAAATTTGAGCTTATTTCACTTTTGTCCTTGAGCAAGGGTAAATTTTAAGCATTTTGAAGCTACTCTATGTTAAGTTTCACCTTCTTTTGATTTCAGGGATCACAGGGCTTATCAGCAATTCAAGGTAAGGCTTTTCACAATCAGCAAGGGCTCTATGTGACAAGAAAGATTTTTATTACTTAACAACTCTCAAAAGAGATTTTTTAAGATTTAAGCTTTTATGGTAGCCCTGGTGCTAGATAGCTCAGTTGATAGAGCCCTTGGCAAACAAGAAGGAAATGTGGGTTTTGATCTTTTTATGGGCCACATTTGTTATACAAGATGCTGTTTCTAATGAGTATTGAACTACATGGATAAATTAAGAAAGCCTCAATAGAATCATTTTAGAAGAAAAGACTGTAGATTCTATAAACACTATGATAGAGAAAAAAAAAAGCTGTTGTAACTTTTAGCATAGATTTGAAAGAAATGAATTTAAGCCAACATTTATATTTAAAACTGTAACAGTAATTAACTATTTCCTGTTTCTCAAATTAGTACCTTTTCCTTTTTTGTGGCCATTTATCCTTATTTATTCCTCCATTGGTTTTATTAGTGTCTTATTTAACTCTTTGATCTAATGAGCTGTTAGTCTCTCTCTCTCTCTCTCTCTCTCTCTCTCACACACACACACACACACATGCAAACTGCCAACAGACACGCATGCTGAGGCACAAAAACAAAATTGAATGCCTTTGAGTTATCCCATACATAGACTTACAAGGCTGCTAAATTTCTCATCCTGGAACAATGGTTACAGAAAACGGCGTCTGAGACAAGCCAACAGAGCAGAGGAAGATGCAAATGCAGGTGATTCTGGTTCTTTCAAAGAGGAAGTTTTAGTGGCTGGTAATAGACCACAAAAGTCAAGACTTGCTGGTCGCCTGGGGGTGAGAGAACAGGGCAAGAGGGCTCACTCAGATGATAATGAAGGGATAGAGGACAGAAACAAGTTACCCACACTCAGAGAAGGCAAGGATTTAAGAGATTTACTCAATGGAGACCCAACAGCGGTCAAGGATGAAACAGGTAAAAGAGTTTAATAAGTGTGTTATTTCAATATCAAATGGTCACAGTTTAAAGAACATGGTACAAGATCAAACAACAATGGGTGGAAAATTTTGAGAACCAAATTCAATTATAAGCTATTTATTGAAAAATTGTGTATCCTTGAATTAATCTGATTTGCATTTAAATATTCTGGGTTTCTTTCTTCACAAGTGTGTGAGACTTGTTCATATTATCTGTGTTTTCTTTTTTGGTCTAGGTACTTTCCTTTTCCATTCACTTGACAATTTGCTAGTCTTTTCAGAAGCCTACGGATTCTATAATAAGATAACCATTTTTTTTCTAAGAAAAAGCAAGCTTTGGACGGATACAAAATTTTGTATGACCGTACTTGTAAAGGCAATTTGTTTTTCAATAGAGGTTGAATCATTTTATATTAATAATGCTTTATCAATTCTGCATAGCTGATCAAAAAACTATGGTACCTCTCTAACAGAATTTGTAATAAAGATTTTATTTTTCAAAAATGTATAATATCTCTTCATTGGCTGAAATTTCTGTGCCAAGATACAAACCCAGGGACAAAGGCAGCATCAGTCAAGGATTCTGATGATGAGATGGACTATGGTGCAGAGCTGGAGAGACTAATGGCCAATGATGAAGACGAAGGACCACCCATCAAGAAGAGGTTTATGCGCATGCATGCAGATGATGAGGAGGCTAAGATGAAAAGCAAAAGGTGATTATATGCCTAAAATAGAATAAACTTTGTGAGCTAGACAAAGAAAATTTAATTTCCCCTTTCAATTGTCAAATGTTCCCTTGGTTACTTGAGTACACTTTCGTAGTTTCCATATTGTTTAATAAGCACGTTTTTTTTTGTTTATAATTTATGGAAATAAACGGATGATCACTTGGCATATTCCACAATCGCAAACCAAATTGAATATTGACTTTGGGTCAAATCAGTCTTTTCCAAAGTACAAAGTCAAGTTCAAGCGGTTTGATAAAGATTTGATGGTTAGAAAGCTTGCAAAAATTATGACAGAAACACCAAACTTTCTCCATCTTTAAGATCTATTCTGAAGATAAAAGTGAATACAAGAACATAAGCCATAGTTCAGGAGGTTTAGAAACAGAGTGGTATAAAGCAAACAGAATTGGTTTTTTGTTCCAAATTTCCCCCCATGCATGAGTCAGCATACACAGTTAGCAGTTATCTCATTACAAGTGCCTGTCTAGGTAGTGATTTATGGACATGGGTGGGAATGGCTGTATCTAGGGATAAATCTCTTTAATATGCCTTACAGATCAGCTGACCCAGCTGGCAACTAAAATAAATTGCACTTTTTTACATTTATAATTTGACCAAGCTTTCTGATTAGCGTTTAGCATAAAATAATTTCATAGAAATGGGAAGTGCTGACAACTGCACTGTGACGTGGATGTGTGATAGTATATAAGTGCTGGTAAATCTGTATCAATTGTTTATATTTTTTTCTTTCCTTCCTTTACAGGTCAGCAAAAACTGCAATGCATTCCCCTACATGGCAGAAAGATATGTATGAAGAGGAAAGAAGACTTTATTTCGATGATGAGGACCAAGAAGGGGAAGATTATGAGGAGCAGATTAGATACCCAACATATGAGGAAAGAAATCCACTTGCTGGTCAAAAGCGACGGGGTTATGTTGATTATGACAATGTAGAAGACGACGACCCTTTCAATTTGTTTGGAACTACAGCTCCCAAGGAAACCCTGCCTGGGGTTACAAGTCGGCTTTATGACAGTGATGAGGAAAATGATGAAAATGACTTTGAGCGGAGATACTATAGTGGAAGCAGAGGATTTACTGAGGCAGATGACAGAACTAGAGAGCGAAGAGAACACAGATGGAAAAACTCATGGGAAGAGGGAGGAGGTGGTAACAGGGCTGGAGGAGATGGGCTTGATTTGAGAGCTAAACTCCAGGCAAAGAGACGGGCAGGTAACAGGAACTGGTAAAGCAAGGCTGGTTGTGCATAAAAGTGCGGAGTATAGTAAAATAATTATTATATTTTATGAGTGAACTTGGGGATGATGTTTTGAGATATGATATACCATCTGGTTTTAGTTGTGTTTCTGAGACAAGAAACAAAAGATTCAAATGGACTCTTCATTTGTCTCTCCAAACAAGCAATACGGATTTGATAAAGTTCTAAATCCTTCTTAAATTATCTCTAACTTATTTCTAGCTCAAGCATGAGACTGAATTGTGGAGAATGGTCTTTCAGTTAACCCAACTTGTTCAATTGCACATGTCAAAAGTATACCCTCTCTTCATGATTTCATTGAACTGTAATTTTTTGCTGCCTATAATTTATTTGTTATCTGCAGAAAATTTACAACACTTTTGAAAGGTATTCAAAGTTTTTTTTTCTTCTCCAACCTGAAGAGCAACAATGTAGTGTCTTAGCAGTATCTATGTTACACTCTTTTGGTAGGTTCTATAAAGTGTACAGTAAAAAAATGTTGTACTGGAAAGGAAAACCCACAATTCATGTATACCCAAAATAAATCAACCCAAAAAAGTCTATTAGTTTAAAGGACTTATGATAAATTTGGACAGGAATGACAATACATTGTATCTGAATTGCATACATTACATCCATGATAATAAAGAAAAATACATTTTAAAATATTTAAAGGAAACGAAATTGTCGTAAAGCATTTCAATCAGATCTAGTTGTTAGAATTGATTTTTTGAATGCTAATGAAAGAGTGTTGATCTAGATTTACCTTTCCTAGAGAGGGCTAATCTACATTACGCATCTGGTCTAGACCTACAGCTAGATTTAGTTGAGGTGGCTTTTAAAATTCTACTCTAAAGCAATTTGGGCAAAATACTCGTTATACCTTTTTTGCCCCTTGAATTAAACTTTTGCTTTAGAGTTAAACTTATATTTAAACCGAGGCACAGCAAAAATGTGGAGGATAATGGTAAAGCCCTAGTTCTATTTTTTTGCACCTAGATCTCAAGAACTGTGAATGAGCATGCCATGATTGTTTGCCTAAGACAGAAGTTAATTCAATTTATAGTGTTTTCTAAAATTACCAAAAAAGATCACACAAACAAAAAGAAAATTAGTGTATTGCTTAAAAAAAAATTTTACAACTCAAAGTTTCATTTGGTTTTAATTTTCAACATTTTAGTCTACAAACCAAATTTTCTCTCATTTGTTTAGAACAAGGAGCAAAACATGGCATGAGACATTTTTCATAGTTAAAAGATTCTTATATCTTTCTTTTTGTCTTGTTCTTTTTTCTACAAGTCTTAGATTTCCACAGCCAAAAAAACAACTGAAATTGGTATGGTAGTTTCTAAATATGAGAATATATATTAACTGTAAAAAAGAAGATTTTATTCATAAATAATTATCCCAAATTTTATCGTATTGCTTGTTTTTTGGAATGAGTAGTAGCAATGACTAAATGCATGGGTGAGGTTCTTTGTTTAACGAATGTGATTATGCAAGCTTCTTGAAAGTATTGTCTACTTTCTATAAGAATGGCATTATTTTTTAGTTCACAAAATGCTTTTGTCACATTGTTTAAGTTGTGTCTTTTTTTTTTGTTCGGTTATAAAATTTCAACTTTTTTTTTGCACATTTAGTCATAAATGTCAATTTCTGCAGATGACAGCCATAAATTTTTTACTATATTTTGTTAAAGAAAATGATGCAATACTCAGTTTTCACCTCCACAATTAAAAACGTTTTTTTTTTAAAAAACGACCTTCAAGATCAACAGACAGCCTGCACAAACGAATAAATACAGACGATAAAGTTAAAATATCGATAGTTTTTTTATTGTTTATTATCAAATGCGGTATCGAAATTGATATTAATATTTTAGTTGTAACCATCCCGAATATTGATTCTGCCGTGTTGTTTACTTTATCTTTTATTCATCTGCACTACCTTCTCTCTATCTTCACATCCAGACTTCACTGTTATTTACAACGAAGGATTATTCTTATTTTATCTTCTAAGAGTAATTTCTACTACGAGACAGCGTTTGTTTCATCTATATCTTGTTAGTTATCAAGATCGATTGAGAAATCCTAAATTTAGAACTAGAGTAAATCAAGATGAAATGACACGAGACTCAGTTATTGTAGGTCTGTGAAAAGTAAAATCTAGATCTGATAATAAGCCTAAGAAGTTTTATCCGGATGCAAACTTTATCATCTTCACAAGATCTATGAGTTTGATTATTTTATCTAGTGTAGAATTTAGATCTAGATCAAGATCTAAGTTACTTGCTACATCATGCCTAACTAGTCTCAACGTCACAGCATAATTTATGTTCTTAAATTGGGCTGTTTCTCAATGAAGTGATTGAACAATAGATCGGATTACGCTCTTTAGATTATTTATAAAATATATATAAAAAAATAAATAAAAAATGTGCTCCCCATGAAATATCTGGTTACGTTTTCAAAAGCTGGATCCTGCAAAATTCATAAGGTTTTTAATTTTCCGAGTCAAGTGTGAGAAAGGCCTATACACCTTGCAGAAAAATTATCTAAAAGCAGGAAAGAGAATCAAATATGTCATTTTTTTAAACCCTTTGAGTAAGGAGCACATTTACTCCTTTTCACATAAAAATAAGCCTTTTGAAGTCATGTACACTTTCCACAGTAGCTAGGTTGGCAGCTCTGCTCTATGTGAATTCATTAGATGCTGCAAAATGCCAATGCCATCCAATTTATTGAGTCACTTTAAAGTATTGTAAGGCATAGAGTACTTGATTTAAACTGAAACAGGTATAGAAAAAAGATCTTACGATTATATAGAATTGTTCATCATTGAAGAATTACAAGCTAAGAAACCTGGTTTTATCAGAGTTCACAGCTAAACCGATGAATGAAGATTCACCAAAGACCGCATTATATGTGTTTTGTAATGGATGCTGTAGAGGGCAAAAAGAAAGCGAGTCATTCAGATTTTTTTTTTAGCAGATTCAGATTTTTCAACACAATCATTCAGATTTTCTTTCCCTGGAGAGTGGCAGGTCTGCAAATGATCAAGAAGGACACTTGAATTAGTTTTGCTACATGTTCCACTCTTTAAGGAGGGACTTTCAAACTATCCAGACTATTTTTAAGCAGCACATGCATTGATTATAGTTGAACTCTTTGCTTTTCTTTGCTTTATGTAGTGCTTCATGTTCAGGGCGTGCTCATTTCTTGATTATTAGAGGTAAAATTCTATGAGATACCTAGTATGTCCCCTTGGAGAAGAAAGCAATACATGTAGTTTAATCAGCTGTGTGCCTATCTATTCTCTTTTTTTCATACTTTTATCCTTGAGCCTTTAAAGATAAGTTTTAAATGCTGAGAACAAAACCTAAGGTAAAAAATGCAAAGAAATCTTGTTTGTTGGAGGAGCTCATTATAGTTGCATATGCAAAATAAGAGACTAAATTAATGCTGCAATAAAATTCCAGCGTCCTTTGAATCTGATCAACTAGTGAAAACTAATTAGCACTGATTGGTTCTGGTTTAATGTGCACACCTCTCTTTTGTCTCTCGCAGTCCAAGAACTACTCTATCTCTTTCTCATCCCTACTTACTGCACTCTTGTTTGTACAACATGCAGATGGAACACATTAAGTCTTAGAGGCAAGAATTGCTCATTGCTTCCTCTAAACAAGATTATTGTTTTCAAATAGAAAAAAAAAAGCAAAGGGTGACTTCTGAATAAGTAGAAACAAGATGTATTGGTTAGACTGCCATATTACCAATTTTCTTTAAAGAAGCAAAGATTTTATTGGCTTTAAATTTAGCCAAGAAACAAAATTTTCATGATTTGAATTATTTGGACTGGACTGCCTTAAAGAAAGGATGCTCTTCCAATAACTTATATAAAATAAATAAAATTTGCAAAGTTAGCCAAGCCATGTTTTAATCTCTAATCATGGATAATGGAAACAGTTTTCTTGATCAAACCTTTCCTGTTACAAGTCAGTGTAGATGGATGTTGTAATAACTTTTCAGGTTGTTTTCTGCTTTTTTTTTTCTTTTTTGTTCTTTAAAACTCTTGTTCAAATTTTTTATTAATTTTTGTCTTTATGACCAAGCATCTGCATCGTAAGATAATGGCAAATTGTGTATTAAATGTGAAATGCTGTTTCCAAATTCGGAAAAAAAAAATAAAAGTCTAATATTTGATACAAGAAAAGGGTTGCTTTTCCTTTTAAAAATTAAATAACCATTTTGTAGTTTTACATGTGGAAAGATTTGCAAACTTTACTTCCTGTTTTTTTTTTCCTCAAAAATAATAATCAATGCTTAGATCTTTGAGTATCAAATCAATCCCACTGTCACTGTCTCTTCTTTAAATACGTACATAAGTACTTTTCATCTCTTAAAACCTATCTTGAAAGAACTTCAAAAATCTAAAAATAGAAATGTTTAGAACCCAGTTCAAATGAGTTGCATGCTGCACATATCATATTTAAGGTGTCATTAAGTCATTGTCCCTGTCTCTTTGGATTGCACAAAATTATCAGAATTATGAGAGATGTGTTAGTTTTTTTGCTTTCTCGAAATAGAAACCAGATGAGAGTTTTTTCAGACATAAATTTCTGAAATCGGACTCACTCATTGTGGCTTGTTTTGATACAACTACAACACTCTAAATAATCTCAGATGACATTACGGTCATAAATATTTATAGACAGATCTAAAGATGTGACAAGAATAAAATAAAATAGAGGACAAAATTTTATAACTGCTCCTGAAATTTTTAAAATAAAACTTCTCTTTTAAAGCTACCTTCTCACTAAAAAGGCTATTTTTCATGAATGGTCTATAATTTAACCCAATTAGTAAGCAAATTGTTTATGAAATGGCTCTTTTTGTGGGTAATTGTGAAATGATTCCTTTGACATGTTTTTTTTTGAGAGCCCACAAAAAAATATTAAAGGAACAGATTCTTGATAATGGGCAAATATTTAAAGGGTTGCATAAATAAATTGCAGAATTTCATTTTTTTTTTTTTGTAAATTTCTGCAAGAGTGGTTAAATGAGCTATATTGAGATGAAAATTGCTTAAAGTTGCCACATTTCCATAGTTTTTCACGATTGGATGGTATTTTTACTATTCTTTTTGTAACATCCAGCTCACAAGCTCTGGTCTCATATTTTATTCCATGTATATTGACTGTAGAGGAACATAAGAAAAAAAGTTATAACAACAAATATCACATCCAGAATCACCTACTTCGTTTAAAGAATTTTACTTTAATCTTCCACCTTCATTACATGAATGTAATCTCATATTACAGAAAAAAAATCAAAGAAAAGCTTTATGGAAGAAGAGAAAAGAGAAGATTGTACAATTTACAAAGTTTAGAAATACAGTAAAATAAATAGGTATTTTCACTTATCAAAATTATCTTTTTTTGATCCAAAGAGTATTGTTCAAATTTTATGGCACAGATAATAATATGTATAAATTGAATACTTTGATAAATCTTTTTGCTTTATTTCTGGAAATAATAAAAAAAATAAAATTTGATATTTATTTCATTAAGATTTAAAAGACAACAATAATAGTCTACAAAACATATAAATAACAAAAAGAAGAAAAGAAAGCTGAACCTATGAAGCATACATAAAAGAGAAATGATCAGAGTCCCACTGACAAACAAACAAATCCCCTTTCATCACTTTTCATTTTCCTTTTTTTCTCCACATTTTTTCCCTTGGATTAGAACACATTGTAGTTTGTTGCATAATTTGCTTCTTTCAAGGCTTGCATCTCCACAAACTGATCTGAAAAAGAAATAATAGAAGTAGAAGCATATTTTCTATATGCCATCGAATAAAATATCTGCAGTGGGATAGTAAAATAAATTGATATGCATTACTGCAACCTAGTATTGCAATCCAACAATACCAAATTCATTTGAATGCAGCAGGTGGCTCCATTTAGATGTAAATCTAAATAGAAAAAATAAAAAGAAAACCCTGGTTTCAACTTCTTCAGTTAAAATCCAAGAGACCCAACAAACTATTCCTAAACTTTTCCAAACCCTAAATATTTTATTTCTTTCTCATTGCCAGCCTGCTGCTTCAGGTATAGTGTTCCAACATTCCCGACATTGGGTAAGGCACAAACATCTTATACAGTGAACCTCGAATTCAATGAGCTCGGACCCAACGAGACCTCGGGCTCAACGAGGGATTGACGAAGTCCCGTTTTTTTCCCTCTTTGCCTCAATAAATTAACCTTGGATCCAACGAGTGTCAGATTTACCAACCTCGGGCTAAGTGAGATGAAACAAGGCTGTATTGGGCTTCAATAGAAGAACAAAACCACTTTAAAAGTTACGGTATACTCTACAATGTCGGGCTCTTTCTTTGGCTGGACAGCAATAAAAATTAGATCCACCGGCAAAGACCGTAAAATGTCCTGAAGGATGTGCTTTTGAAGATGTGTGTGTATGCGGGTGGGTGTATTGAGAAGGGAAAGGCCAGTAGGACAGAAAGATGGAGAAAACAAAGCCACCTGGGCTCTCCAGACCTAGTGCTAGGTGCAAGGCATCATGGTAGGAAAAAAAGAAGAGATAGAGAGAGGAGGGCTGTGGTGGTGGTGGTGGTGGTGTGTGTGTGTGTGTGTGGGGGGGGGGGTGCGCGCCGCAGGGTAGAGCGATAGTGAAAGGAAAGGAAAGGGGGGTTATAGGGTGCAGTTCATGAGGCTATATCTAGGATTGAGGAAGGTCCGGAGAGAGAAAGGGAGCATGCTAACACAAGATCGAAACAGTCATGTAGATCTGATTACATGAGAGAGAGAGAGAGAGAGAAACGAATATGCAAAGACTGAGAAAAGTAGCGAGGTAAAGAGGGGAAGTGAAGATCTAAGCAAAGAAGAAAACAAGTTAGTTTTTTGTTGTTGTTCTTTTAAATGAGGGTGAGAATGAGACTAGTGTGTGTGTGTGTGTGTGAGAGAGAGAGAGAGAGAAATACATTGCATTGTAGATAGAGACACAGATAGACAGAGAGAGAGGAAAAAAAAAAGGGGGGGGGGGAGGGAGGAGTTCATTTGGTTGAGCAATATAGGGAGGTCACTGATTAAAACTTTAGCGTTGGATAGGTCCTCTGCCTTGAAGACATTTTTTTTTTCAATTTAAAAGTTACCTTTTATCCAACGAGACCTCGGGTTCAACGAGGAAATGCTGTCAGACCTGAGTATCTCGTTATATGCAAGGTTTACTGTATCCATAAAAAGTCAAGAGATTATAAAATAGGATCACTTGGCACTCCTTCAGTGTCCCATATCGTACACATTTAGCCTTTTGTATGAATTGCACATATATTATGATCATATAGTAGTCAAGCTGACAAACTTACATCATCCAAATAGCCTTGGTAACCAAGATATTTGTAGCCGAAACCAATATGAAGAGCACATTTCCTTCGGTCAATATAATCTGGTGAAATGAAAATGATATGAAAGATGTGATGAGGGGGGTAACAGAGGGTGAGTCACATCAATATGCTTTGCTGAATGCGATATTTATATCTTATCTGCTAAAATAAATCTGAAACTGTTTTATTGCAAAGTACTGAGTCTATTTCGTATTGAAAAGTTTTTGTATGCCTACTGAAACAAGTATTTCAAAGCTCTGTCCCTGTCTGTTAGTGGTAAGAAAAGAGGATCAAGGATAATACATATTGTACAAATGTCTTTAACTTAAGAGAAGTACTCTCAATTGAATATTTTGTTTTGGCAATTGCATATAGAGAAAAAGATAAAAAAAACTATAAATCTTTAATCACAGGTCAACATTTTCCCATCAGTCTGGTTCAAGGATACTTACTGATGAGGGGAACAGGGCCACGATATATCTCTCTTCGAGAACCCACTGTGGCAGTAAATTGGAAATTTCCTGGCCGACCAGAATACACCAAACTTACTTGGTACCAACCATTCTGAAGAAAAAAATGAGATACAATGAAAGTGAACGAACACAAAGAATAAAGAATGAAATTCAGGGATTTATATTTGGTGTAAACACGAGACTGATGATCAAGACAAAGAAATTGAAATCAACTTACATAAAAGTAATTGGGAAATTTTCAGATAATGAAGTTTGATTTTTGTGGAGTCATTAATGACATAATAACACTTTATAGTGTATACAGATATTGAAATCCTCAAATCTCCTGGATTTTTAGAAAGAAAAAAAAAGTTTCAAGAAGGAAAATCTAATAGTCAAAATACTTGTTAATATCTATGTTGAAGTATTTGTTCAAAAAGCTTGAAAGAGTAGTTGGAATAGTTTGAAAAGTTGAATGAAATGGGTATTTTACTCACAGGATCTTGTAAACCAGCATAGGGTATGGCAATTTCAGCAGGGATGGTTGACTCCATTTGATAAATCTGAAGATAACAGGATAAATCTTAAGGATCTTTGATCACAACATATACTCATACATGCTTTGTTTTATTTATTTTTGTAATTTCTTGACTGATGAAGCAAGGTTTATGTAGTATTTAATTTTGGACAAATCATTTGAAAAAAAATAGCGTTTATAACAGGGTTTTTATTAATTGCTTTTTGTTTTTTGTAGAGAAGCTTCCACATTTTAGTTTTCTTGAAAAGGATAAGAAAGATTTATCTTATCTAATCTTAAATTGTAGGTCAAATAAAAGGTCATGAAGCACAGTGACAAATACAATGTCTCTGAAACCACAACTTATTTTTTCTGCAGAAATTATCAGTTAAAAGCTCTCAGAATTGCAGCTAACAGGCCATAGCTCATTTTGTCCACTAGGTTTAAAGTACCAAGAGCTAAGAATTTATTGTTTTATAATGTTACCCAAATGCCATTACCTATTCCATCCAGCATGAAAAGAAACCCAAGATTTAGTAGGCTTGGTGATTGCTTATTATACTTATATTTATGGCTTCTCAGGAGCGTTCAGGTAAACTCCAAATTTGTTCTAGATAAGAAAACAATATGTCTATTTCACTCTCCACACCCAGGTCATCATTCTTCAAACTCAATTTCTCTCTTGATATGGCTTTTTAAAGTTGATTGCTGTTGGTTTATGGCACATTGTTTTTTACAAACCAAGAAAGGAAAACAAATAAACAGCAAATATTTGAGAGTGTTACAAAAACAGAGGAGCAATTTACCTGAAGTCTTATTCTTAAATACATAGAAGAGAGGAGTTCATGCCTGGAAAAGGGGCCACAGAGTCTGCTTCTGAAGTCCACTTAAAAAAATACTCTTAACCATATCAATTAGGACTGTTTATGAACCGTTCTCTGCTATAATATGACAAGAATTAATATCATTGAGATCTAAATCTGTCAGCACAAAACATGAAACCTAATATAACTTATAAACTCAAAAATAAAAAAAATCTAACTGGGGTAATATGCAATTATCAGTAATACAAGGTTGTTTTTATTGGGGTGAATGCACAAAGAGAACCCAACAGATAATTTTATTGTAAAGCAAGAATGCTGAAGTCCTAAAGGAAAGAAAATTTTTGAATAGATATTAAAAGTCAGAGTGTCAGGGAATATCTGGCTAAATCAGATACAAAGATTTTAAAACCTGAATTGATTTGAACTGATGCTGTTCTGGATAAGAGGAAGCAATTAACTTGTTTGTGTGTAAATATAGGAAATTCTTAACTAACCCGGAAGTAAAAATTTGTAGCATCCATTGTGATTGAAACAGACTCAATAGTTTGACAGTCTGCATTTGTCACCACTGCGACTCTCTGACCATTGTTTATAGGGGAGGCTGTAGCCAGATTTACACGCAGATCTATCTGGAAGTGGTTGGTATGGAAGCCAGACTGGGCAAATGCTTTGATTACCAGATCACCTGAGCCCTGTTGATGTTATACAGTATGACGGGTTAGACAATATTTTTTGAAAAAGTTCATAACTTTTCTACACTCAGATATCAACATGATAATACTTTGCAATATTTTGCAACTTTCACATGTTAAATTGACAAAATTTCTTTCGCAACATATTTAAGACTAAAGAATAAAGAGCATTCTAGAACTGTTCTAGGAACGATTAAAAACCACAGGTGGGGGAGGATGGGGAAACACATTTTAGCTTTTCATTTCTGGTGTTCTTAAAGGTATTCTTGAAGCAAAAATTGCATAATTTTACAAGTAAAAATAAAGCCCATTTTGTTTGTATATTTTCCCCTTCGTCTTCAACTTTAATTGACATGCAGTATTTTTTCATCTTATGTATCCTGGGCTAATGTAAAATCTTCAATGAAAATAGTTCTCAAGCTTTCTTCAAAATGTCATAAATATACATAATCTATACCCATGCACGGTAGTTCCAACTAAATTTAAAATACAAATTAAATTGAGTATAGAATAATAAGAAACTTATGAATAATAATCCAGTTATTAACCTTACAAAAAAAATGGTGGACAGATACAAATGTCTTTCCATTTTTTAGTCTATATAATTATCCGAAAACAAACTAAATCCAGTGAACACATTTAGAGACCTCATTATGATCTGATTTTAAAAAAAATCTTATTATTCAAAATAAAGCCAAAAGGTGGGACTATAGAATTGCCAAAAGCATGATTTCTTCGTATTTAAAGTGATGTCATAAGTCTTATTATGACTGATACAACCAAAGAAATACATCCAATCTGAGCACTTTCATCTGTTGAAAATAATAACATAAAAGCAAAATCTATATATACCACCACGATAAAAAATTTACTGGTAACTCTTGATATAAGTTTTCATAAGAGAATATAAAACATGACAATGTAAAACTATTGTGCTTTGCAAGGTGTTATTCACAGGCTTTGCTTACATCATAAATATTGCATTTAAATCTGCATTATAAATCTATTCAGGGAGAAGATGAACTTTATAAGTCTGGATGATACATTATGTTATGTTGAACTGAATTAATCCTTGTTTCAAAGTTATTTAATCAGAATACTCTATTGTACCAACATTATTTCTTCAGGATTATTTTAATTGTTTGTTGCAAACATCCCTGACTGGAAGAGGTAAGATTTCTTACAATTTTGCACTAGACCTATTTAACATAAGATTTTTGAAGAAAGACATTGACTGGGACTCAAATTGGCAACACCATAGTAACATTACATGAGTATCTCACATCAAATTGGCCCACTTGTTGTCCTTGGAAAGTGACTATTGGAACTTTGTTTTCATATTGCAAAGGTCTTTCAAAGCCAGTCTGAAAAGTGGGTATGCACAGCTGCGCTGTAAAGAATGAGAGATAAGCAAAGCTAAAAGATCATGGTTTGTACATGCATTACTATTACATTATCAAGTTTGTATGAAAACTGGTTTTTTTTTTTTTTGAGTGATGAACACACAGAATGAAAAAGCTGTAAACTTTCCAGAAATATGTGCTATTGACAAGGTTTTACCTTTCCTAGCCTACCAGATAATGCTGTGTAGTCATAATAATAATAATAATAATAATAACAACAACAACAACAACAACAACAACAACAACAACAACAACAACAACAACACCACCACCACCACCACCACCACCACCAACAACAACAACAACAACAACAACAACAACAACAACAACAATAATAATAATAATAATAATAATAATAATAATAATAATAATAATAATAACAATAACAATAATAATCATAATCATAATAATAATAATAATAATAATAATAATAATAATAATAATAATAATAATAATAATAATAATAATGATGATAACAACAACAGCAGTAGCAGTAGAACAGCAGCAGCAGCAGTAGTAGTAGTAGTAGTAGTAGTAGTAGTAGTAGTAGTAATAGTAGTAGTAGTAGTAGTAGTAATAGTAGTAGTAGTAGTAGTAGTAGTAGTAGTAGTAGTAGTAGTAGTAGTAGTAGTAGTAGTAGTAGTAGTAGTAGTAGTAGTAGTAGTAGTAGTAGTAGTAGTAGTAGTAGTAGTAGTAGTAGTAGTAGTAGTAGTAGTAGTAGTAGTAGTAGTAGTAGTAGTAGTAGTAGTAGTAGTAGTAGTAGTAGTAGTAATGATAAGAATAATAATAACAATGATGATGATTAACAGTTAAAACAACAACACTAACAGTGATAATAATGAAAAAATCAGTTACAACGGTCCTGCTCTAAGAAAAATTTAAAAAATGATTCTCAGGCCAGTTCCGCAGTGTCTTGAGGATGTTGATTAAAGAGATATAAAGAAATTTTTTCACTTGAATTTTTTAAGAGTTGTGCCTATATTAATGATTATAAAATTTATTTGATGAATTTAATGAATGATTTGATCTGATAAAAAAAAGCCAAAAGAAACTACAACTTCATTAAAATCAAACAAAACGAAACAATTCAAGGTTGTTTGCTTCAGCACTCAGGACAGATATTTAGTTTTAGGGACCAGCAAGAATCTTTTTCCTGCTGTAAAGACAACTTTAATTCATTGTCCGGCTAGCAGGTATAGATTTATCTCCTGCCCATAATTTGATTTGACTGGCCTGGTCGGTGTTCTCTGGTGTCTATGCCTGAGCATAGCAGGCGCTGCGTCGTATAATAGAAATTGGTCAGAATTACAATTCTAATTTTAAAGCAAAGTCAAGTCTAGTATCATTTAAAAGTTCTTTTTCTACTGCACAAGATGCACCAAAATTCATTTTCACACCTCTTCATATCGAGATTTTATCAATTGCTTTCTGTAGTGTATAGTGAATAAAATTTAGTTCTGATTGATTTTCTCATTATTTATTTCATATTAAGAGGCCCTATTGTTTCTAAAACAAGATATGTCATTACTTTGCTTGAGATTTGATTTTGTGTGTGTGCGTGTATGTGACAATAGCTAAAAGACTGTGTTATTTTTTAATGATTTTTTCTTCTTTCTTATGTTTCATTATGTACTGCCCCACTATCCTTATCACGTAAAGAAGTACAAAAAAATAATACTCTGAACATTCATGTTCAACGTATAGAATTTGAAAGACAACTGGAAGTTAAGAGTGTCTTGTAGAACGGAGCAACAGAACTATTTTTCTACAAACTTCAACATTAATTTGTTTGTTGAGCCATAAACAAAAATTTTATGATTTGTGCAGGTTATGTGGCAATCATGCTCTGACTAAGGTGTAGAAGAGGGCCTACAAAAAAAAAAAAATCTGTGTGATGACTATACAGCTCAAATTCAGATGATTCGTATGCCAAATCTGCCCCATTCATACTATTGTCAACACAAGGAAAAAGTTAGAGAGTTACAGAGAGAGGGAGAGAGAGAGTGAGAGAGAGAGAGAGAGAGAGAGAAACAGAGAGAGAGAGAAACAGAGAGAGAGAGAGAGAGAGAGAGAGAGAGAGAGAGAGAGAGAGAGAGAGAGAGAGAGAGAGAGAGAGAGAGAGAGAGCAGCAGGAGAAAGGGTTGCGCAGCAAGAGTGAGATGAAAAAAAAAAGAATGAAATGATAATAAAGAAAGTAAAACCATGAAGGCGAAGAAGAAATCTGAGATTGAGAGACACCTGCACATAAGAAGAAGAAATTGGAGGGGAAGAATTTTAGAGAAAAGAATGAGAAGAAGAAAGAGGATGAAAAAAAGTGGAATAGAATTGGAAGATAAATTGTATGCTTGTGGATGGATAAACGATAGTAAAAGGTAATTAGCCAGTAAACATGTAATGTTTCAACATTGATATATAATAGGATAAACAGATTCATCCATTACTTGAGTTGGACCTGATCTGATAAGAAACTCGACTTAATGGATTTCTTCATATTTAGATTTGAAAATATATGAAATCATTCTTCAACCTGGATTTACCATCAAACTCAGACTGAGCTTGACAAGATGTATATCAGATATAATCTATAACCTTTTGTATTTTCCTTACTTCTTTTTTCTTGCAAATTTAAAAATTAGATACAATGTATAACCTTTGGTATTTTCATTAACTCTTTTTTTTTTTCAAATTTAAAAATGTATTTTAGTCTTCAGAATTTGATTTTATAGCTAAAAATTGTTTTATATTCAATAACAATTGATACAAAAGCACTAATGCTGCAAATCATAATTTAGCGGTTGAGGAAACTGAATGAACTAGGTCAAAAATTCACAAGAGCATGGTGGATATTAAGGGATAGGCTGGGCAAAAACTAAATGAACGCTGGCAGACTGTGGTGCTATACTCTCCAACTCACGTCCAGAATCAACTCTTTGGCCTGTTACACATGTGCATATGGTGGGGTCAAAGATGAGAGATGCAGGGCATGGCAATATGGTCCCTGGTCTTGTCAGATAGTAGTACTGGTTCGGCCTGCCTACCACTGGAGCTAGAGGACACTGTGGCTCTGTTATAAATGGTAAAAACATTTAAAGAGATATAGAGGGGGAAACCATAAGCAAGTTAGAGGTGTTCACTTTCTTTTGTCTGCTTGTTTCCATTTTATAAGGATCGAAAAGATAAATGGATAGATAGATAGATAGATAGATAGATAGATAGATTGATAGATAGATGGATACATAGATAGATCGATAGATAGATAGACAGACAGATAGATAGAAAGATTGATAGACAAGTATACATATATACAAAGAGAGATTAAGAGAGCTTTAACAGAGTCAAGATTTAAATGTTGAATACTAATCATTAAGCTGATATGATGATGTATATGAAAATGTTTTCGAAATGGTATGGAACCTACTTCAGCACCGTTTTTTCTTTCAAATCTTAACAATGATATGAAAGATGCGATGAAAATTATGTTTCAATACTGGAAAGAACATTAAACATAAACACCCAAACTCGAGTGAAGTGGTATTCAAAGTTAAGATTACAAATATTGTAAAAGTGTATACAGTTTAAGGTCTAGTATCTGTTCTATCCAAAATCTATTTCAAAAGAAAGAGTCACAAAAACTCTACTCAAGAAAGCCTCTGAAATTCTATAATTTTTTTTTTTATTATTTTATCATTTATGCATTTGTATTCTCTTAATTCAATGACTAAAATGTTAATATCTTACCAGTACCGGTGGTATTGCATGGACCACAAACATCAGGGCAGCTCGGATTGGCTACACACTGCTGAGTTCTTGGATCAAATCCTTGCCCTGCTGGACAGCAACCTCTCTTAGCTAGCCTCCTGTTTGCTCCGCATTCCCAATACCGCTGGCAAGCTGACTCGTCAGGAAAACGTGAACTCGGTGGAAGTTCTGCACATTTGTCTGGTAGAGGAGAGTCATGAGTGCTTGAAAAGTAAGGGTTGCGATCAATTACTTTGTAGAAATCTTGAACCAATGTCTGCAACTTTGATTTTATGTTCTTCCTTACTTAGTACTCTGCTTGCATGGTGGGTATCAGGGCAGCAGTGAAGCTCTTCCATCTGAGCTGATCTTTGTCACTGAACTCAGAATCTGCAGTTCTCCTATAAATGGTTTTGGATATCTATTTCTAATGTTTTACTTCTCGTTTCGCTGAATATCCATTCTTGGAAAGAATTTTTTGGCCTTTTACAAGACATGTCCTTTCTATTTCCATGTCCCAAACCATATGACTTTTTCCATATTTTATGCTTGCACCTATCTAAAATTCATTGATGTTAATTGTTAGGCATTATATACTCTTAAACTTTTCTCTGACTTTTGGTGTGGATGGCTGACAGTTTTACTAAGAAGTATGAGACAATGTTAAAAGTTTAAAGTATGATCATTATGTAAGAATTCTGATTCCCATTTTCTTGGAGCAAATGTCTGTTAACTAATTTTGGCAATGCATAATTCAAATACTATTAACCATAGCCTGCCCATTAGCATTGATACTTCAATAAAGTAAAGTAGGAATACTCCTATATGCATTGTTTCACAAAATAAGTTCTGATTGACATCTCTAGTTGAGTAGTAATGAATAGTCAAGGTAGATAAACTTTAAATATACTAGATTTAATTGAAACTATCTTGACTGCACAATTTAATATAACTACTTTAGTAACTAATGGATATGGCTCAATCAAAAAAAAAAAAAAAATACACTTCCCTATCTCCAACCCACAATGCTATATATACAGAGGTTGCATTGAAAAATATAAATAAAGATTTAAAATATGCAAACCATCATGAACTCACCCCCATAGCAAGAACCTGCAGAAAGCCAGTCACAGCCTCCATAACCATCAGGCCTTGTTACATAATATGTCCCGGGGGCACACTGCTGAATTGTGGCTGTAAATGCTCTGGGTCTGCCCCTGACATCCGTTCCAGCACTCAAAACAGGATCACAATGAACAAACATGTCACAAAAGCCTGGAATGCCAGCCTTGTAGATACCCTGAATGTAGTGGCAATGGTCGCAAAGGCTCGCTTGTGACAAGAGGAGGAAACAAAAAGTAACAGTCTGAATAGTGATGAAACCATTTGCATATTTTTCATCTTTCTCATAATAATCACATTCTTCATGTTTACCTTACAAAAGTCCTACCATCATGGGCTACCTCATAGGAAGTTCACTTTAATAAAATGCATGACTCAGTTCTTACCAATCTTACTATTCTCTTGTAGTTCTTGTTATCTAAGATTATTTCTCACAATTTCTGCAATTTAGAATTTTCTCACACATGCTTAATACAAAACAGTTTTCCTCATTCATGATTGTATAACCTGACATGTCTTAACACTTAAGACTTTCTGTAAAATTCTATGAGATGATCAATCGCTATTCCAAGACTTTTATTCATTAAATTCAATGAGTCTTGTCACAATTTTTCTCGCTTTCTTATTATTGCAGAAGGTTAGAAAACTAATTTTGGATTATGTTTAGAAACACATTTAGCCCTGATTGCAAGACTGATTAAAAAACAAAAGAACAGAAAAAGCTGGCTACATGTAGTTATAACCCCAAGAAACTGAGATGAACCCACATATTCAGCAATATTTGATAATAGCTAGAAATAATTAAGACTTAAGGTGTGGCAAAATGTTATAAATATGAGTCTAGATAAACATAAACATAAAAAAAACTTGAAAGTCTCTAAATTAAGACTGATTGAAACAAATAAAAACAAGAACTCATTTTATATTTTCTAACCTCTTTTTTTTTTAACTAATATCTGTTTTTGATTTAGTGCATATTGAATTTAATATAAACTTTCTACAAATTCTTCAAAACTGCTAGCTCTTAGTGTATTACTATTTATGGGACTAAGAACCCTGAAAGATAAAGGGTTAGCACCCACAAGTCTTACCATTAACAGTTATCTCACATCGCGGGCCAGCAAACTGCGAGGAGCATTCACACACACATGCACCATGACAGTCCCTGTAGGCTGGCCTCCCATTTGCACAACTCCACTCAGATGCTGAACACTGCTCTCGTTCAGGTATTTCTGGGAGAGCAAGTGCAATAATCAATATCAGTTTGATCCATAGTTTGATTCATTTTAATAGCCTGATCACTAAAGGCACATGACAGCCCTTTCCTTTTTTCTAATGGCTTCACATGGTGTAGGAACATTGATTAAAAAAATTGTTAACTTATCACTCTTTAATAGAGTTTACAACTTGTGGGTAAAAAGTCCATGTAGATTCTGAGGAAATCTTTTAAGCCCAACCATTTAGGTAATACATGTGGGTTTGCGATGAGTAGATATGAGCCTTTGAGCAAGAAAACTACAAGAAAAAGTTCTATGATGATGCATTGGAAACAAATATACAAACAAACAAGGAAAAAAAAAAAAAAAGGAAATTGAGGATAGTTATTTAAATTTGTACAAACATCTTAAAGAAGAGTCAAAAATGCTCCAAACCTATATATGCAGATAAAATTTATGGGGCACTTGTTAGGAATCTTAAAAAGATATTCCACTTTCATCGAATTATATGTGTAAGATAGAACTTTTCTATGAAAAGGAAAACAAAAGTAATGTATGCCTGGATTGAAAGTATGTTTTAAATCTTTAGTTATAAATTATTATCACTGACTGAAAAACAATATTTATGCACAATAAAATCATACAGTGAATAACATTGTATTTCAAAAGTATAAATAAAATAGGGACTTTCTGGTCATACATTTTCTTTTCCAAATTTTACAATTCGGATCTCTAGCAACAAAATGATTTCAGGACTTGCTGAGGGTACTATAAAGAAAGTTCAGGACTTGCTGAGGTACTATAAAGAAAGTTCAGGACTTGCTGAGGTACTATAAAGAAAGTTCAGGACTTGCTGAGGGTACTATAAAGAAAGTTCAGGACTTGCTGAGGGTACTATAAAGAAAGTTCAGGAAGTGAGAAGAAACAGATCTCACAAATTATACCGAGAATCACCAAAGAAGAGACTAACAGTAACATGCAGTGCATGTAGTCATTTTAGGGGTACAGCTAACATAACTTTACAAATGTAGACAAGTGGTGGTTTTCAGACAGTCAAATGAGAGCTAAGTGAAGTGCATATGGAGGGAGAGGGAGAGGGAGAGAGAGAGAGAGAGAGAGAGAGAGAGAGAGAGAGAGAGAGAGAGAGAGAGAGAGAGAGAGAGAGAGAGAGAGAGAGAGAGAGAGAGAGAGAGAGAGAGAGAGAGAGAGAGAGAGAGAGAGAGAGAGAGAGAGAGAGAGACAGAGAGAGAGAGAGAGAGAGAGAGAGAGAGAGAGAGAGAGAGAGAGAGAGAGAGAGAGAGAGAGAGACAGACAGACAGACAGACAGACAGACAGACAGACAGACAGACAGAAAGAGAGAGAGAGAGAGAGATAGAGATAAGTATCGAGAGAGAGAAAAGAGAGAGAGAGAGAGAGAGAGAGAGAGAGAGAAAGAGAGAGAGACAGACAGACAGACAGACAGATAGAAAAAGAGAGAGAGATAGAGATAGAGATGAGTATCGAGAGAGAGAAAAAGAGAGAGAGAGAGAGAGTGAGTGAGAGAGAGAGAGAAAAAAAGAGAGAGAGAGAGACACAGACAGACAGACAGACAGACAGACAGACAGAGAAAGAGAGAGAGAGATCGACCTACCACATCGGCATGGTTGATTGGCTTTGAACACCTGTGGGGGTTGGCAGTCTGAAGGTTTGATGTTACAAACTTCTCCTTGCCTATTTCCAACTGAAAAAGTAAAAAAATGTGCTGGTATTACGAATGCTATAATCCTATTAAAATCTTACTTTTCTGCACTTTTTATATACCTCCAGAGGAAAATACTAACGAATGAAACAAAATAATTTTAAAAAATCTAATCACAAACAGCTAAAACTTAAGAGAATGTGAGACTTGACATCACAAAGATTCATGTAGGTCAAGCTTACAAAGGCATATGTAAATCAAGTTGCAAATGTAGGAGGAGTAGAGTCAAACATCGAGAGGTAAGAAGTAAACCAGAGCAGGAGAGTTTGATTGTTGATAAAGTTTATCCAAAAAAAAAAAAGTAATAATCTTCGTTTATTTTAAAGATACCCTTCTCTGATAGCATGAAGACACAAAGTAGAAGAGAAAGCGAGAATGGTGAAAAAAAAAGAAGAAAGAGGAAGAAAGAAAAAGTTGCAGCAAACTAAGACGAAGCAATAGAGAAATAATTTTAAGGCAGTATATTTTTCTAATTATTTATTTGAAATTTTACAAAAGAAAATTGGTTACACTAATAAAGAAAGAATTTACACAAACACACACATACATACATATACATATATATATATATATATATATATATATATATATATATATATATATATATATATAAATAGAAATATACATGATAAAATAAAATTAAGTGAATTTTCAAAAAAAAAAAAAAAGAGGTAGAATTGTGAAAAAAGAAAATTTTTACAGTTTTGCAATTCATCAAAAGAGAAATCAAATCTCAGAAACATTAAAAAACATGAAATGCAAAGAAATGATCACAGCCTGATAACAATAATGTAAGATGATTATACTAAATAAAATGCATAAAATCATTGTATTATGATAATGACAATTTTGTGTTCTATTCTGAAGCTAAGGTTTGGTGGAGACATGCAAACATTCTCTCATCATCTATTGTTGAAATGTGCTAACAAATTGTCTCATTAATCAATAAATTTCTGAGAGCGCAATTAAAAGAACAACAGAAAATTGGAATGCATTGCATTTTAATCTCATTTCTCTATTAAAAAATTATTCCATAACTTAAGCACAGTAATGATCTGCTAGATAAAATAATCACGTGAAATTTGTCTCCAGTAAAGTCGATTAGCACATCTGATGATAGTGAAAGGTTATGAATCAAAATTACGAGAACCTAACATAAATAGAATACATAGACGCCAAGCAACCTTTTTTTGGCCATGTGATGAGAAGAGAGAAACTTAAACATCTTGTGACAACTGGATTAATGATCGAGGGGAAATGCAGCAGGGGGAAAAAAACATGAAAAGATGTTGGGTGGACTAACAAAGTGGCTCAAAGAAGGGAGAGTAACAGAAGGAATGAAAGAGACAAGAGATAGAGAAGATGTTGGGTGGACTAACAAAGTGGCTCAAAGTAGGGAGAGTGACAGAAGCACTGAAAGAGACAAGAGATAGAGAAGATGTTGGGTGGACTAACAAAGTGGCTCAAAGTAGGGAGAGTGACAGAAGGAATGAAGGAGACAAGAGATAGAGAAGATGTTGGGTGGACTAATAAAGTGGCTCAAAGTAGGGAGAGTGACAGAAGGAATGAAAGAGACAAGAGATAGAGAAGAAGCTGGGTGGACTAACAAAGTCGCTCAAAGTAGGGAGAGTGACAGAAGGAATGAAGGAGACAAGAGATAGAGAAGATGTTGGGTGGACTAACAAAGTGGCTCAAAGTAGGGAGAGTGACAGAAGGAATGAAAGAGACAAGAGAAAGAGAAGAGGCTGGGTGGACTAACAAAGTCGCTCAAAGTAGGGAGAGTGACAGAAGGAATGAAAGAGACAAGAGATAGAGAAGATGTTGGGTGGACTAACAAAGTCGCTCAAAGTAGGGAGAGTGACAGAAGGAATGAAAGAGACAAGAGATAGAGAAGAGGCTGGGTGGACTAACAAAGTCGCTCAAAGTAGGGAGAGTGACAGAAGGAATGAAGGAGACAAGAGATAGAGAAGATGTTGGGTGGACTAACAAAGTCGCTCAAAGTAGGGAGAGAAACAGAAGGAATGAAAGAGACAAGAGATAGAGAAGAGGCTGGGTGGACTAACAAAGTCGCTCAAAGTAGGGAGAGTGACAGAAGGAATGAAAGAGACAAGAGATAGAGAAGATGTTGGGTGGACTAACAAAGTGGCTCAAAGTAGGGAGAGTGACAGAAGGAATGAAGGAGACAAGAGATAGAGAAGATGTTGGGTGGACTAATAAAGTGGCTCAAAGTAGGGAGAGTGACAGAAGGAATGAAAGAGACAAGAGATAGAGAAGAGGCTGGGTGGACTAACAAAATCGCTCAAAGTAGGGAGAGTGACAGAAGGAATGAAGGAGACAAGAGATAGAGAAGAGGCTGGGTGGACTAACAAAGTCGCTCAAAGTAGGGAGAGTGACAGAAGGAATGAAAGAGACAAGAGATAGAGAAGATGTTGGGTGGACTAACAAAGTCGCTCAAAGTAGGGAGAGTGACAGAAGGAATGAAAGAGACAAGAGATAGAGAAGAGGCTGGGTGGACTAACAAAGTCGCTCAAAGTAGGGAGAGTGACAGAAGGAATGAAAGAGACAAGAGATAGAGAAGATGTTGGGTGGACTAACAAAGTCGCTCAAAGTAGGGAGAGTGACAGAAGGAATGAAAGAGACAAGAGATAGAGAAGAGGCTGGGTGGACTAACAAAGTCGCTCAAAGTAGGGAGAGTGACAGAAGGAATGAAGGAGACAAGAGATAGAGAAGATGTTGGGTGGACTAACAAAGTCGCTCAAAGTAGGGAGAGTGACAGAAGGAATGAAAGAGACAAGAGATAGAGAAGAGGCTGGGTGGACTAACAAAGTCGCTCAAAGTAGGGAGAGTGACAGAAGGAATGAAAGAGACAAGAGATAGAGAAGATGTTGGGTGGACTAACAAAGTCGCTCAAAGTAGGGAGAGTGACAGAAGGAATGAAAGAGACAAAAGATAGAGAAGAGGCTGGGTGGACTAACAAAGTCGCTCAAAGTAGGGAGAGTGACAGAAGGAATGAAGGAGACAAGAGATAGAGAAGATGTTGGGTGGACTAACAAAGTGGCTCAAAGTAGGGAGAGTGACAGAAGGAATGAAGGAGACAAGAGATAGAGAAGATGTTGGGTGGACTAACAAAGTCGCTCAAAGTAGGGAGAGTGACAGAAGGAATGAAAGAGACAAGAGATAGAGAAGAGGCTGGGTGGACAAACAAAGTCGCTCAAAGTAGGGAGAGTGACAGAAGCACTGAAAGAGACAAGAGATAGAGAAGAGGCTGGGTGGACTAACAAAGTCGCTCAAAGTAGGGAGAGTGACGGAAGGACTGAAAGAGACAAGAGATAGAGAAGATGTTGGGTGGACTAATAAAGTGGCTCAAAGTAGGGAGAGTGACAGAAGGACTGAAAGAGACAAGAGATAGAGAAGATGTTGGGTGGACTAACAAAGTGGCTCAAAGTAGGGAGAGTGACAGAAGGAATGAAAGAGACAAGAGATAGAGAGGATGTTGGGTGGACTAACAAAGTGGCTCAAAGTAGGGAGAGTGACAGAAGGACTGAAAGAGACAAGAGATAGAGAAGATGTTGGGTGGACTAATAAAGTGGCTCAAAGTAGGGAGCGTGACAGAAGGAATGAAAGAGACAAGAGATAGAGAAGATGTTGGGTGGACTAACAAAGTGGCTCAAAGTAGGGAGAGTGACAGAAGGACTGAAAGAGACAAGAGATAGAGAAGATGTTGGGTGGACTAACAAAGTGGCTCAAAGTAGGGAGAGTGACAGAAGGACTGAAAGAGACAAGAGATAGAGAAGATGTTGGGTGGACTAACAAAGTGGCTCAAAGTAGGGAGAGTGACAGAAGGAATGAAAGAGACAAGAGATAGAGAAGATGTTGGGTGGACTAATAAAGTGGCTCAAAGTAGGGAGAGTGACAGAAGGAATGAAAGAGACAAGAGATAGAGAAGATGTTGGGTGGACTAACAAAGTGGCTCAAAGTAGGGAGAGTGACAGAAGGAATGAAAGAGACAATAGATAGAGAAGATGTTGGGTGGACTAATAAAGTGGCTCAAAGTAGGGAGAGTGACAGAAGGAATGAAAGAGACAAGAGATAGAGAGGATGTTGGGTGGACTAATAAAGTGGCTCAAAGTAGGGAGAGTGACAGAAGGAATGAAAGAGGCAATAGATAGAGAAGATGTTGGGTGGACTAATAAAGTCGCTCAAAGTAGGGAGAGTGACAGAAGGAATGAAAGAGGCAATAGATAGAGAAGATGTTGGGTGGACTAACAAAGTCGCTCAAAGTAGGGAGAGTGACAGAAGGACTGAAAGAGACAAGAGATAGAGAAGATGTTGGGTGGACTAACAAAGAGGTTAAAAGTAGGGAGAGTGACAGAAGGAATGAAAGAGACAAGAGATAGAGAAGATGTTGGGTGGACTAATAAAGTGGCTCAAAGTAGGGAGAGTGACAGAAGGACTGAAAGAGACAAGAGATAGAGAAGTGTTGGGTGGACTAACAAAGTGGCTCAAAGTAGGGAGAGTGACAGAAGGAATGAAAGAGACGAGGGATAGAGATGTTGGGTGGACTAATAAAGTGGCTCAAAGTAGGGAGAGTGACAGAAGGAATTAAAGAGACAAGAGATAGAGAAGATGTTGGGTGGACTAATAAAGTGGCTCAAAGTAGGGAGAGTGACAGAAGGACTGAAAGAGACAAGAGATAGAGAAGATGTAGGGTGGACTAACAAAGTGGCTCAAAGTAGGGAGAGTGACAGAAGGAATGAAAGAGACAAGAGATAGAGAAGATGTTGGGTGGACTAACAAAGTGGCTCAAAGTAGGGAGAGTGACAGAAGGACTGAAAGAGACAAGAGATAGAGAAGATGTTGGGTGGACTAACAAAGTGGCTCAAAGTTGGGAGAGTGACAGAAGGACTGAAAGAGACGAGGGATAGAGAAGATGTTGGGTGGACTAACAAAGTGGCTCAAAGTAGGGAGAGTGACAGAAGGAATGAAAGAGACAAGAGATAGAGAAGATGTTGGGTGGACTAACAAAGTGGCTCAAAGTAGGGAGAGTGACAGAAGGAATGAAAGAGACAATAGATAGAGAAGATGTTGGGTGGACTAACAAAGTGGCTCAAAGTAGGGAGAGTGACAGAAGGAATGAAAGAGGCAATAGATAGAGAAGATGTTGGGTGGACTAACAAAGTGGCTCAAAGTAGGGAGAGTGACAGAAGGAATGAAAGAGACAAGAGATAGAGAGGATGTTGGGTGGACTAATAAAGTGGCTCAAAGTAGGGAGAGTGACAGAAGGAATGAAAGAGACAAGAGATAGAGAAGATGTTGGGTGGACTAACAAAGTGGCTCAAAGTAGGGAGAGTGACAGAAGGAATGAAAGAGACAAGAGATAGAGAAGATGTTGGGTGGACTAATAAAGTGGCTCAAAGTAGGGAGAGTGACAGAAGAAATGAAAGAGGCAATAGATAGAGAAGATGTTGGGTGGACTAACAAAGTGGCTCAAAGTAGGGAGAGTGACAGAAGGAATGAAAGAGACAAGAGATAGAGAGGATGTTCGGTGGACTAATAAAGTGGCTCAAAGTAGGGAGAGTGACAGAAGGACTGAAAGAGACAAGAGATAGAGAAGATGTTGGGTGGACTAACAAAGTGGCTCAAAGTAGGGAGAGTGACAGAAGGAATGAAAGAGACAAGAGATAGAGAAGATGTTGGGTGGACTAACAAAGTGGCTCAAAGTAGGGAGAGTGACAGAAGGAATGAAAGAGACAAGAGATAGAGAAGATGATGGGTGGACTAATAAAGTGGCTCAAAGTAGGGAGAGTGACAGAAGGAATGAAAGAGACAAGAGATAGAGAGGATGTTGGGTGGACTAACAAAGTGGCTCAAAGTAGGGAGAGTGACAGAATGAATGAAAGAGACAAGAGATAGAGAAGATGATGGGTGGACTAACAAAGTGGCTCAAAGTAGGGAGAGTGACAGAAGGAATGAAAGAGACAATAGATAGAGAAGATGTTGGGTGGACTAATAAAGTGGCTCAAAGTAGGGAGAGTGACAGAAGGACTGAAACAGACAAGAGATAGACAAGATGTTGGGTGGACTAACAAAGTCGCTCAAAGTAGGGAGAGTGACAGAAGGAATGAAAGAGGCAATAGATAGAGAAGATGTTGGGTGGACTAACAAAGTCGCTCAAAGTAGGGAGAGTGACAGAAGGAATGAAAGAGACAAGAAATAGAGAAGATGTTGGGTGGACTAAAAAAGTGGCTCAAAGTAGGGAGAGTGACAGAAGGAATGAAAGAGACAAGAGATAGAGAAGATGTTGGGTGGACTCATAAAGTGGCTCAAAGTAGGGAGAGTGACAGAAGGAATGAAAGAGACAAGAGATAGAGAAGATGTTGGGTGGACTAACAAAGTGGCTCAAAGTTGGGAGAGTGACAGAAGGAATGAAAGAGACAAGAGATAGAGAAGATGTTGGGTGGACTAACAAAGTGGCCCAAAGTAGGGAGAGTGACAGAAGGAATGAAAGAGACAAGAGATAGAGAAGATGTTGGGTGGACTAACAAAGTGGCTCAAAGTAGGGAGAGTGACAGAAGGAATGAAAGAGACAAGAGATAGAGAGGATGTTGGGTGGACTAACAAAGTGGCTCAAAGTAGGGAGAGTGACAGAAGGACTGAAAGAGACAAGAGATAGAGAAGATGTTGGGTGGACTAATAAAGTGGCTCAAAGTAGGGAGAGTGACAGAAGGAATGAAAGAGACAAGAGATAGAGAAGATGTTGGGTGGACTAACAAAGTGGCTCAAAGTAGGGAGAGTGACAGAAGGACTGAAAGAGACAAGAGATAGAGAAGATGTTGGGTGGACTAACAAAGTGGCTCAAAGTAGGGAGAGTGACAGAAGGACTGAAAGAGACAAGAGATAGAGAAGATGTTGGGTGGACTAACAAAGTGGCTCAAAGTAGGGAGAGTGACAGAAGGACTGAAAGAGACAAGAGATAGAGAAGATGTTGGGTGGACTAATAAAGTGGCTCAAAGTAGGGTGAGTGACAGAAGGACTGAAAGAGACAAGAGATAGAGAAGATGTTGGGTGGACTAACAAAGTGGCTCAAAGTAGGGATAGTGACAGAGGGAATGAAAGAGACAAGAGATAGAGAAGATGTTGGGTGGACTAATAAAGTGGCTCAAAGTAGGGTGAGTGACAGAAGGACTGAAAGAGACGAGGGATAGAGATGTATGGAAGGTCATGATCGCCTGAGCTAAAGAACACAACACCTGATTGATTGATTGAAGTATCAAAAGCCACAAACTGCTAGAAATGAAATGTTACATCAGTAAATATGTTGTTTATGAAAAGATACAACAAAAATCAACTCACCACAAGTGTTAGTATTTGCGTTGTATATAAAGGAAGGATCAATGCACTGACAACTGGTCCCAACAGCACGGGAATTTGTAGGGCATGTCACAGAAGTGACTTTGAAAAAGAAAAGAAATAATACAAAGTTACTGTAAATACTACTTCTTTTTTTTTAAGTGGCTCCATACTTTCAGAAGATAAATTGAAGTTGAAAAAAAAGATAATAAAAACTGCTAAAAAAGGGGCCAACATATTTTTACTTATAAAAAAAGGCAAAAAAAAGAACAAATGAATATATTAAAAAGAGCATCTGTTTATATTGTTTTGAACTTTAAAAGAAGACAAATTAATCTCAAAGATGAATAAATATTTTAACAGAATAAGATGAGAGAATTATTTAATCATAAAAAAGAAGTTAACTCACGAGCCACATCAGTACAAATTTTATTCAAAAGCTTAACACCCTGGCCTCCCCCCAAATCCTTGCTGATTTTTTAGTTCAATATATTATTGATGATACCTTTATATTGGTTTCCAAGAATGTCTTACCACAACGGTTTATAGAAGCGTCATATCTCTTTTTTGTGTCTTTACACTGGCAAGTATTGCCTACAAGGGTTGCATCATTTGGACAATTTTGAACTGAGAAAATATGCATACAAGAAATACATTTTAACCAATGACAAATAACACCGGAACATAAATATAACCAGTTTTGCTGACTTCTTCTTTGTGTTTGCTGGATCTGATGGTAATTAAAACACAATGATAAAGGTATTTTGTGGCTAACTGAATTTCAATAACTTATATCAAAGGTAATAAGGTCTTAGACCAGGAGAGATTCAGCCTTCAAAGTAAAGAAAAGTGGGAATACACGATGAAGTAAAATAATAAAAAGCTTTATTATCTTCCTCGTCGCTCTCTCTCTATATTTCTCTAGAGAAGTTTGGATATAACTGGGTAGTGCAAAACCTAGCCCACAACCATAGGTAACTTTGTGCATTTTAGTTTTAAGAGTGATTGCACCTCTCTCCAAACTAACAAGAATTCTATTCAGACGAATAGAAAAAAAGTAGTTAATAAGATGGATATTTTTTCTGAATGTATAATTTTAATGTGGCACGCAAAGTTTGAAATTGTTGCTAACGAAAAGTATTTTCCCAAAGCAAAGAAATTCCTTAGACCTTTATACCATGATACCTCTTTAAATAATAAAAAATCATCATGCTTGTAAATAAGTTTATTGCCACATACATGTACTTGTATAATAAAATAGCAGTCAAGAGCTTTAACTTGTAAAATAAGTGAAAACCAATTTTTGCCTCTATAAAGTACTTGTTTCCACTAAAACATCAAAACTATAAAGCAGCTTGATTTTCAAACAAAAATTTTAATATATGAGTTACTTGCATTTTCTGGATCAAGATGAAGGAAAAAGTAAATGCTTTTCAATAAACAGAAATTGAAAGCCGAAAATGTCTTATTTATTTGTCTATTTGTCTGTCTATCTGTTCCTCAGTCACCTGAATCACCTGACCAAGCAATTACTCTCCTCTATTCCTCAATCATCCCAAATTTTTACCTCAAAGAAGACACATCATATACATCTACTAGCAAAAACCAAACTAGTATTGGCATTCAGAAATTGCAATATCTTTCAGATGAAAGGAAAAAGATGATTGTTTCAAGGAAAGAGCTTCTAAATTTATTAGTGTAAATTAATTGATAATCATTTGTGCTTAGAATTTTACTTTTTATTCAATTTGCATTCAAATGTTTTATAAGTTAGAAAGTGTTATGATAAAATTTGTTCTTAAAATCCTATAGATCAGCCAAAGCTTCCACTGCAACCAAAAAAACATGCATCAGTGAAAATAGTACAAAATGATTTTAGAATCATTTTAAGATATTGAAAAGGAGAGCAAAGTTTCAATTTTATTTGGAACAGATAAATGAATTTCTAATAATGCAAAACGTTTCAAGGAAGTGGAGTGTTACTGTTAGTATTAACCCCTGTCCCTCAGAAAGAACAGCTACTCCAAAGAAAAGGATGCTCAGCAGCACAGCCATATGGTAAGTGGGTGGAAACACTGGGTTGCTGGTGGTTTGAATATATATGATTTAATAATGAAGAGGACAATTCCATTGTTTACAAAATTTCTAGAACCGTTTAATTTTTTGCAGTTTGGGGAAAAAAAAGGATGATTAATCTCTACAATTTAGTTTGTCTTGAGGCCAGCCCTAATGAGTCCAATTTCTAAGAAATAACTGGTTTTGAAGGCTGTAAATCTTTCTATCTTTTATTAATTCAAAACAGCTATAATTCTAATGTGTCTGATTTCAAACTGTTGTTAACCACTAAGAAACTTGAGTAAAAATGGTATTCTTTATTCAGACATCTTCAAGTTTCAGATCAGCTATATGCAACACATTTGAACTGGATGTATTTATTAATTATAATCTCTTTTTAAAAAGGAAATCTTCAAGTCTATGAACACATTTAGTATAAACTTAGTTGTGTTGTTCAGCAGCATCATTTTATATTAAAATTTACCAAACTAACCCAACAGCAAAAATAAAACAGAAAAATCAGACATTTGATAGCAAAGTCGACCAATAAGTTCAAACAAATTACAACTACATGTATCATTGCTGAAAAGCCCCATCCATTTTATTACACTTGTTTACAATTAAACTAATTTTTATGCACCCGTTTACATTATTCAAAGGAGAGGAAAAATATTTGAATTTTCCAAAAATTCATATTAATCCATACACAGTTTTTGAAATTTACACCGATCAAAAGAATTTGAATTCAAAGAATAAATAATTTACTATTCAGTGGCTTTTTTCCTTGTGTCTATTGAAATATATAAAGAGGCTGCCAAAGGCCTAAGAATGAGCAGTCAATGTTTTTCCTGACACCTGAAAGCAATTGTGTAAAATCACAGAAGTAGTTAACGTACCACATGAGTTTGTAGTTGGGTTGTATGTAAAGCAACGATCAATACACCGACAAGTAGCCCCTACAGCTTCTGAGTTTGGAGGACAATTCACTGAAAAGAGGAAGATATCTCAAAAGGACTGAATTAAAAATGAATTTTATGTTTCTTAGCACTGAAATCTTTTTTCTTGTTTTGACAGAAACAATAAAGCCTACTTAGCTCAACTCTTTCCAAAATTTCACCCCCCCAATTATATATATAATGAGTTGTAATTGACTAAATAACTTGTAGACTTATTTCCTTTTTTGCCTTTCCTCATGAATGTGAAGACCAATAAATATGTAATTCAGCTTCAAGACAACAAACAGATAATTTTTTCGTATTCGTTTGAAACAATACCATTATTTAAATTAATCATAAAATATCTGTAATGTGTAACAGGAGAAAAAGGGTCTGAGAAAACGATGGTAGAATGATAAAGTATATGAAACATTTCCCCATTAGTAATAATAATAATAATAATAATAATAATAATAATAATAATAATAATAATAAAATACACTCTAGTGACTTCTCATTCGAAACAAAAAAAAACAATGAAAAAAAAATAATACGCAAGCTTTACAGTAGGAACTTATAAACTTGCACAACATAAACAGAATAAATATTTCAGCAATGGTAGTAGAATTTAGTTCTCCATTGCTTACAGCACACTCCGCTTAGAGGTGGTTGGTTTGTGGATGTACACAGACATCTACAGTTGGTCCCTGGGTTGTTATACTGAGGAAAAAATTCAAAGCAAAAAAATAAAACTATAAAAATTGTAGTTAGATACATATAATGAATCTCAGGCCTGATGTACACCTGTAAGATTCATATCTAGTAAGATTTTACCAGTATAACGCTAAGAATGCAAACCTTTTTAGCATTTTTCAAAAATAGATTATGAAATAAAGAAATTACAAAGGCATTTTTCAAGTTACCTGAAATTTAAAATTCAAGAAGAAAGCAAATGTGACTTTTAAATAAAAGAATTTAAGCATAGACTCAGCAAGCACCCAACCCCCGCCTACCCCCCATTCTTCCTGTTTTTTCCCCCCTTAGGGGTACGTATGATGCTCAATTAGCTCAATGAACATCTGCTAGTTTAGGTCTCGTCATATAAAAAAAATCTTAAAGAGAAATTAATGGTTAAAACCAAATAGAATGACCCTGAGAAAACTTCCTCATATGGAGTTATATTTACACTATCTTACAATAAGATGACTTCAGTTTGGTACCCTTTTTGAAGATACAGAAGCTTATCAGTAGCTTTTAGACAAAGTTTTGAAACATTTATGACAGTTCTAAGTATCCATATCTTTATACAAAATCAGATCTACCTGATTAGCAGGACACGTTACTCTACAAGAACAAGCGCAGGTTGAAGGATCTTGCACAGAGCCAGTTGGACAGACACCCCGACAAACTAGACACAAATAGAGTTGTCACCAAAATGCAGGAGAAAATTGTAAAAATCGATTATAAAATAGCAGGAAAATTTAAGTCTGTCATGTAGTCCTTTTTAAATTTGAATTTGCTTTGAATTCTATGTCACCGAGCTAGGGGACTTGTAATAACCATTATATTTAACATACATATATTTCTCAGTGGTTACTAGTACATTTTAGCATTTTTGCTACAAAACTGAATCAGATTTGCTGTATATTTCACTTAACACCGCAAATCAATAATTAATTCAATCAACTCACCACAAGTGTTGGATGTTGGATTGTATAAAAACAAAGGATCAGTACACTGACAAGTGTTTCCCACAACCTGGGAGTTGGGTGGGCAGGTCACTATAAATAATTTGAAAGCAAAACAATAAAAAAAACTATTAAAAGTATTTATAAAGAAATCAGTTCAGAGGAATGGATAACAAATTATCTATGAACACTTGTAAACTGTGGTTTGATGGATATATTAAACAATTGAGTGTGAAGTGTTATGAGTGATTTTCAAAAGTAAGAAACATTTGATAGTAGTACAAAAGACTGGGATAAAGATTCCTAATAAGCCCTTTCCAGTATCTGAATTGAAAGAGCACTTGCCCCTTGAATTAAATTTTCATCTGCATCCCTGCCTCGCACCACATATAACCATCTCGAAAAGTGAAACTAACTTTTCATAATGATAAAATAAAACCAAAAAAGTAATGATGTCCAATACTCACAACACACTCCACGTTGAGGTGGTTGATTTGTGGATCTACAAAGACATCTACAATTGGTTTGTTGGTTGTTGTACTGAAAAGAGGGTTAAATTGATACTGATAAGCACTTTGCTATTATTCTGAGTCTTGAAAAAAAACATAACTTGAAATCTGTTTTACACCTATAACTTGATCCTTTAACTGGCTTATAAATCAGTTTGAAAAGAAAAGCTGGACTTTAGCATCATTAGCAGCGTTCTCAAAAAATTGAGATTTGTTTTATTATTGTAGACTAAAAATAATAGGTCGATCATTATAAGAAACATGACATCTACAGAAAGACTTTCCTATATTATGACAAAAGATTTATGATGAAAAAACTTGACTATGTCAATCTATCTAATCATTACCAAGTACTATTACTTTATACACTCAGAAGAGGAATAATACAAAGCAGCAACTGAGCTCATCATGATAGCTGCTCTCTGAATAAGACTAGTGGGTCCTAGTTCTCTGCTTACAGACCAGTTCTGAATTTATAAACTACAAGAAAAGCTGGAGAGTGATGTCAATGCTGGTTATAAGGCTTAGGGCAATAAGAGTCAGTTTTTTTTTTTTTTGAATGTTATTTCTGGCCTCCACAAAATTTACATCAAGAAGTGAGTCATAATAACTCATTACAACAAATAAAAGAAAGAATATCTTAAGTGATGATATCTTTTAATGTCCTTGGGATAATTTTGCTGTACAGGGATGGTAAATGATAAAATGGTTCAGGACCAGTATAAACAGCAAAGTATTGCAATACAGTTCTTTGATCTCTAGTTGTGAAGGGAAAAGCTGAGCATGGATATTTCTCTACATTGTTCTTGTTAGGAAGAGAGTTTCCATGACTAAAATCTAATGAACGCCAAGAATATTATTAAATTTTGCTGTATATTGTGGCAAGGAAAACCAGCTTTAAAATGTTTTTACCTGGTTTGAAGGACATTGTGTAGCACAAGAACAAGTGCATGTCGAGGGGTTCTGAACCGATCCAGTTGGGCATGAACTGCGACAGGCTAGATGTGGAATATCATAATACAACAAATAAGATAGCCCAGTCAAATGAACAGGTGGGGAAGACAACTAAATTGAAGAAATGCAAACTTCACAACAGACTATTATCTTCCAGAGCCATAAAGGTTAAATGTATGTCAGATCTAGAAGGAATGTTATCCACCAAGATTTCATATTCCTCAAGGCTTAAACACTGGGCTAGAATCTGACAGGTAGTCCTTTTTAAATTTGAACTTGCTTTGATTTCTACTTCACAGAGCTAGGGGACTTGCAAGAACAATTATATTCAACATACATGTAAATCAGTGGTTACTAGTGCATTTTAGCATGTTTGCTGCAGGCAAAACTGAATCAGATTTGCTGTATCCTTCACAGAACGGCTCAAGTCAATAACTGATTCAATCAACTCACCACAAGTGTTTGATGTTGGATTGTATGAAAACAGAGGATCAGTACACTGACAAGTGTTTCCCACAACCTGGGAGTTGGGCGGGCACACAACTGTAGATAATTTGAAAGCGAAATAATTAAAAAAAACTTTTGAAAGTATTTATAAAGAAATCAGCTCAGAGGAATGGATAACAAATTATCTATGAACACTTGTAAACTGTGGATTGATTAACATACAAAACAATCAAATGTGAAGTATTTAAAAGTGATATTAATAAGTAAGAAACAATTGATTGTAGTACAAAAGACTGGGAAAAAGATTCCTAAAAAGCCCTGTAACTGGTATTTACATTTTAGTATCTGAATGGAAGGAGGACTCACCCTTACAATTCAATTATCATCTGCATCCCCCTCGCACCACACATCACATGTCTCAGACAAGTAGAAGTAAATTTTTGATCCATGAAGCAAAAATTAAAAAAAAAAAACCCATTGAACCAGATATTATGTTCAATACTTACAACACACTCCACCTTGAGGTGGTTGGTTTGTGGATGTACAAAGGCATCTACAGTTGGTTTCTGGGTTGTTGTACTGAGGAGAGAGAGAAATTGATATCGTAAACACTTTGCATTCATTCCACAGTGTTAAGAAAGACATAACTTGAAGTCTATAATACATCTATAACTTGACCCTTTAACTGTCTCCACATTTTAAGCACAAAATGATCAGTTTGAGAAGTAAAGCTGTGATTAAACCACTAATTTTTAGCAACGAAAACCAAAAAGCCTAAATCTGAAGTGACTAAAAAATTTCTCAACAATTAAGTTTTGTTTTATCATTATAGCCCCAAAATTATAGGTCTTTAAATCTAAGTACCACGAAACTTAAAAATAGACTGTACTTAAATCGAGACAAAAGGTTGATGACCAAACAACTTTACTATCTATAGAAATGAAATCATTTTCAAGTACTGTTACTTTAAAATTTATCAACATTTAAGTTTTGTTTTATCATAATAGCCCCAAAATTATAGGTCTTTAAATCTAAGTATCAGCAAACTTAAAAATAGACTGTTCTTAAATTGAGACAAAAGGTTGATGACCAAACAACTTTACTATCTATAGAAATCAAATCATTATCAAGTACTGTTACTTTATACACTCAGAAGAGGAGAATTGCAAAGCAGCAACTGAGCTCATCATGATAGCTGCTTACAGACCAGTTCTGAGTTTATAAACTAAAAGAAAAGCTGGAGGATGATGTCACTACTGGTTCTAAAGGCTAAGAACGATGAGAGTAAGCTTTTTTTTTTAGAAAGTTATCTCTCGTCCTCCGGAAAATTTACATCAAGTAGTGAGTCATACTAATTTCATATTACAACCAATAAAAAGGAAGAATATCCTTAGTGAGGATATCTATTAATGTTGCTGTGGCAATTTGGCTGTAAAGGGATGGTAAATGATAAAATGGTTCACGGCCTGTACCAACAGCAAAGTGTTGTCATACAATTCTCTGATCCCTTGTTGTGGAGGGAAAATCTGAGCATGGATATTTCTCTAAAGTGTTCTTGTTAGGAAGTGAGTTTCCATGACTAAAATCTAATGAACAACCCCAAGAATATTACAAAATTTTGCTGTATATTGCAGCAAGCACAACCAGCTTTCATAAATTTATTTACCTGGTTTGAAGGACATTGTGCTGCGCAGGAACAAGTGCATGTCGAGGGGTTCTGGACCGATCCTGTTGGGCATGCACTGCTACACACTAGATGTGGAATATCGTAATACAACAAATATGATCGCTCATTCAAATGAACAGGTGGGGAAGACAACTAAATTGAAGAAATGCAAACTTCACAACAGACTATTATCTTCCAGAGCCATAAAGGTTAAATGTATGTCAGATCTAGAAGGAATGTTATCCACCAAGATTTCATATTCCTCAAGGCTTAAACACTGGGCTAGAATTTGACAGGTAGTTCTTTTTAAATTTGAACTTATTTGATTTCTTTTTCACCAGGCTAGTGGACTTGCAATAACAATTATATTCAAAATACATATAACTCAGTGGTTACTAGTGCATTTTAACATGTTTGCTGCAGGTAAAACTGAATCAGATTTGCTGTATCATTCACAGAACGGCTCCAGTCAGTAACTGATTCAATCAACTCACCACAAGTGTTTGATGTTGGATTGTATGAAAACAGAGGATCAGTACACTGACAAGTGTTTCCTACAAGCTGTGAGTTGGGTGGGCAGGAGACTGTAGATAATTTGAAAGCGAAATAATTTTTAATGAAACTATTAAAAGTATTTATAAAGAAATCAGCTCAGAGGAATGGATAACAAATTATCTATGACCACTTGTAAACTGTGGTTTGATTAACATACAAAACAATCAAGTGTAAAGTATTTAAAAGTTATGTTAATAAGTAAGAAACAATTGATAGTAGTACAAAAGACTGGGAAAAAGATTCCTAAAAAGCCCTGTAACTGGTATTTACATTTTAATATCTGAATGGAAGGAGCACTCACCCTTACAATTCAATTATCATCTGCATCCCCCTCGCACCACACATCACATGTCTCAGACAAGTAGAAGTAAATTTTTGATCCATGAAGCAAAAATTAAAAAAAAAAAAGCCATTGAACCAGATATTATGTTCAATACTTACAACACACTCCACCTTGAGGTGGTTGGTTTGTGGATAGACAAAGGCATCTACAGTTGGTTTCTGGGTTGTTGTACTGAGGAGAGAGAGAAATTGATATCGTAAACACTTCGCATTCATTTTACAGTGTTCAGAAAGACATAACCTGAAGTCTATAATACATCTCTAACTTGACCCTTTTACTGTTTCCACATTTTAAACAAAAATGATCAGTTTGAGAAGAAAAGCTGGACTTAAGCACTAATTTTAGCAACGAAAACCAAAAAGCCTAAATCTGAAGTGACTAAAAAATTTCTCAACAATTCAGTTTTGTTTCATCAAATTAGCCCCAAAATTATAGGTCTATAAATCTAAGTACCAGGTAACCTAAAAACAGGCTGTTCTTAAATTGAGACAAAAGATTGATGACCAAACAACTTTCCTATCTATAGAAATCAGATCATTATTAAGTACTGTTACTTTATACACTCAGAAGAGGAGTATTGCAAAGCAGCAACTGAGCTCATCATGATAGCTGCTCACTGAATAAGACTAGTGGGTGCTAGTTCTCTGCTTACAGACCAGTTCTGAATTTATAAACTACAAGAAAAGCTGGAGGATGATGTCACTACTGGTTCTAAAGGCTTAGGGCAATAAGAGTCAGCTTTTTTTTAAAGTTATCTCGGGTCCTCTGCAAAATTTACTTCAAGTAGTGAGTCATACTAACTTCATATTATGACCAATGAAAGGAAAAATATCCTTAGTGATGATATCTTTTAATGACCTTGGGACAATTCTGCTTTTAAAGGGATAGTAACGATGAAATGGTTTAGGACCTGTATCAACAGCAAAGTGTTGTAATACAATTCTCTGATTACTAGCTGTAGAGGGAAAATTTGAGCATGGATATTTCTCTACAGTGTTTTTGTTAGGAAGTGAGTTTCCATGACTAAAATCTTATAAACAATGACAAGAATATTATCAAATTTTGCTGTATATAGCAGCAAGCAAAACCCGCTTAAAAAAATGTTTTTTACCTGGTTTGAAGGACATTGTGTTGCGCAGGAACAAGTGCATGTTGAGGGGTTCTGGACCGATCCTGTTGGGCATGCACTGCGACAGACTAGATGTGGAATATCATAATACAACAAATAAGATAGCCCAGTCAAATGAACAGGTGGGGAAGACAACTACATTGAAGAAATGCAAACTTTAGAAAAGACTATTATCCTCCAGAGCCATACAAGTTAAATTTATCTCAGATCTAGAAGGAATGTTATCGAGCAAGATTCCATATTCCTCTAGGCTTAAACAGTAGGCTAGAATCTGACAAGTAGTCCTTTATAAACTTGAACATGCTTTGAATTCTATGTCATCAAGCTAGGGGACTTCAATAACCATTATATTCATCATACATATAACTCAGTGGTTACTGGTACATTTTAGCATGTTTGCTGCAGGTAAAACTGAATCAGATTTGCTGTATCTTTCACAGAACGGCTCAAGTCAATAAATGATTCAATCAACTCACCACAAGTGTTTGATGTTGGATTGTATGAAAACAGAGGATCAGTACACTGACAAGTGTTTCCCACAATCTGGGAGTTGGGTGGGCACACAACTGTAAATGATTTGAAAGCGAAATAATTAAAAAAAACTATTCAAAGTATTTATAAAGAAATCAGCTCAGGGGAATGGATAACAAATTATCTATGAACACTTGTAAACTGTGGATTGATTAACATACAAAACAATCAAGTGTAAAGTATTTAAAAGTTATGTTAATAAGTAAGAAACAATTGATAGTAGTACAAAAGAATGAGAAAAAGATTCCTAAAAAGCCCTGTAACTGGTATTTACATTGTAGTATCTGAATGGAAGGAGCACTCACCCTTACAATTCAATTATCATCTGCACCCCCCTGGCACCACGCATCACATGTCTCAGAAAAGTAGAAGAAAATTTTTAATCCATGAAGCAAAAAAAAAAAAAAAAAATGATTGTTCAATACTCACCACAAACGCCACCTTGAGGTGGTTGGTTTGTGGATGTACAAAGACATCTACAGTTGGTTCCTGGGTTGTTGTACTGAGGAGAGAGTGAAATTGATATTGATGAACACTTCACATTCTCTCCAAAGTGTTACAGAAAGATATAACTTGAAATCTGAAATACATCTATAACTTGACCCTTTAACTGTCTCCACTTTTTAAACAAAAATGATCAGTTTGAGAAGAAAAGCTGGGCTTTAATCACTAATTTCTAACAAGGAAACCAAAAAGCTACAAACTGAAGTGATTAAAAAATTTCTCAATAATTAAGTTTTGTTTTATCATAATAGCCCCAAAATTATAGGTCTTTAAATCTAAGTACCAGAAAACCTAAAAACAGGCTGTTCTTAAATTGAAACAAAAGTTTGATGACCAAAGAATTTTACTATGTATCGAAATCAGATCATTATCAAGTACTGTTACTTTATACAATCAGAAGAAGAGTAATGCAAAGCAGCAACTGAGCTCATCATGAAAGTTGCTCATCAAATAAGACTAGTGAGTCCTAGTTCTCTGTTTACAGACAAGTTCTAAGTTTATAAAATACAAGAAAAGCTGGAGAGTGATGTCACAGCTGGTTCTAAAGGCTGAGGGCGATAAGGGTCAGCTTTTTTTAAAAAGTTATCTCAAGTTCTCTGGAAATTTACATTAAGTATTGACTCATACAAACTTCATATTACAACCAATGAAAGGAAGAATACCCTAAGTTGTTTATGTCTTTTAATGTTGTTGTGGCAATTTAGCTGTACAGGGAAAATGTACGATAAAATGGTTTAGAGCCGGTATCAACAACAAAGTGCTTCAATACAATTCTCTGATCAATAGTTATTGAGAGAAAAGTTGAGCACGGGTATTTCTCTACAGTGTTCTTGTTAGGAAGAGAGTTTCCATGACTAAAATCTGATGAACAATGCCAAGAATATTATTAAATTTTACTGTAAATTGCAGCAAACAAAACAAGTTTTTTAAAAATTTATTTACCTGGTTTGAAGGACATTGTGTAGCGCAGGAACAAGTGCATGTTGAGGGGTTCTGGACTGATCCAGTTGGGCATGCACTGCGACAAACTGGATATGGAATATCATAGAGCAAAATTTGGTAAAGGGAGGGCAAATGTTTCTGATGGTGTTTATCAAAGAAGCCCCAAGTAGGTGTGGGGAAAAACACACACACACACACACAAATTATCCTATAGTTTAAAGAGATAAGTTTAGAATTTATAAGAGAATTAAAACACTCAATTCATGTTTTATAGTTTTGCCATCTTTGATGGTTTTCAATCAAATATATTAAGGTTTAATGTTTGTGGCTTTGTTAAAAATATTTCTCCTCATTGCAAAATTTCATCCAGAATGAGATAAGGAGATCAGAACAAAAAATATCTTAAGTTTCAACTCTGAAGGGACATAATATTTTTAACAATCTGAAATACTGAAATTTTGAAGAGGAAAAAAAGGGCGTGGGTGAGGTGGGGAGAGAAATTGATAAATTTCAGGCTTTAATAATGGACTTTTCACCAAAAATCTAACAATCAAAAATTAAAAAAAAAATTATATCAACAACAACTGGGCAATGATGCAATATCCCAAGCCCTTACTATTTATTTTGCAATTTCATTCCCTATTTTGAAAAATATAACAACTGTGTCAGTTTAAGGCCAGCATAAATTTTTCTGCATTTCACTTCGTTATAGAGTGCTTAATCCCATTCATTACAAGGCAGCAAACCCACTAAACTGTGATAACAGATGTACATAGATAGTCCTTAATTGTCTAATTTTCCTTAAGTCAGACTTAGATTGGGAGGAAATATTAAGATTTGATAGTATTGTCTGCTGTATAGACCTGAAGATCTCCAGAGGATAATCTTCATTTGTTGTTGTTTTTTTCCAGAAGTTCTGATAAAATGTAAAAGCATGTAATAAGTCACCCAAAAAGAGCTGTAATTCTTGATTCACATTTTCCTCATATGTTGATTTTATTCTCAAGGGGATAAAATATCATTTTAAGGCCTAACATGCCAAGATTGAATGGCACAATATTCATAAGCAAAGTTCAATATATGTCAGCTCTCAAACGAATTTTATCAAGCAAGATTACATATTCCCCAAGGCTTTAACATTGGCCTAGAGTCTGATAGGTAGTCCTTTTTAAATTTGAAGTTGCTTTGCATTCTAAGTCACCGAGCTAGGGACTTGCAATAAGCGTTATATTCAAAGTACATATTTCTCAGTTGTTAATGCTACATTTTGGCATGTTTACTTCAGGTAAAACTGAATCAGATTTGCTGTATCTTTCACAAAACGCTGCAAGTCAATAACTGATTCAATCAACTCACCACAAGTGTTTGATGTTGGATTGTATGAAAACAAAGGATCAGTACACTGACAAGTGTTTCCTACAAGCTGTGAGTTTGGTGGGCAGGACACTGTAAATAATTTGAAAGCAAAGCAATTAAAAAAAAACTACCAAAAGTATTTATAAAGAAATCAGTTCAGATCAATGCATAACAAACTATCTATGAACACTCGTAAACTATGATTTGATAAAAATACAAGACAATCAAGTATGCAGTATTTAAAAGTGATGTTAATATGTAAAAAATAATTGATATTAGCACAGAAGACTGGGAAAAGGATTCCTATTAAGCCCTGTAACTGGTATTTACTTTTTAGTATCTGAATGGAAGGAGCACTCTCTATTACAATTTAATTATCATCTGTACCCCCACTCTCGGCACACATCACATTTCACGAACAAGTAGAACTGAATTTTCTAAACGATGAAGCAAAAAAAAAAACAAAACAAAAAAAAAACCGTTTCACTAGATATTATGTTCAATACTCACCACAAACGCCACCTTGAGGTGGTTGGTTTGTGGATGTGCAAAGACATCTACAGTTGGTTCCTGGGTTGTTGTACTGAGGAGAGAGTGAAATTGATATCGATGAACACTTCACATTCTCTCCAAAGTGTTACAGAAAGATATAACTTGAAATCTGAAATACATCTATAACTTGACCCTTTTACTGTCTTCACTTTTTAAACAAAAATGATCAGTTTGAGAAGAACAGGTGGTCTTTAATCACTAATTTCTAACAAGGAAACCAAAAAGCCACAAACTGAAGTGATTAAAAAATTTCTCAATCATTAAGTTTTGTTTTATCATAATAGCCCCAAAATTATAGGTCTATAAATCTAAATACCAGGAAACCTAAAAATAGACTGTTCTTAAACTGAGACAAAAGTTTGATGACCAAAGAATTTTACTATGTATAGAAATCAGATCATTATCAAGGACTGAGCTCATCATGAAAGCTGCTCACGGAATAAGACTAATGGGTCCAATTTTTCTGCTTACAGACTGGTTCTGAGTTTATAAACTATAAGAAAAGCTAGAGGATGATGTCACAGCTGGTTCTAAAGGCTTAGGGCAATAAGAGTCAACTTTTTTTTTTGAAAGTTATCTCTCGTCCTCCACAAAATTTACATCAAGTAGTGAGTCATACTAACTCTATACTACGTCCAACGAAAGGAAGAATATCCTAAGTGATGATATCTTTTAATGTTTTTGTGGCAATTTTGCTGTAAAATGGTTCAGGACCAGTATAAACAGCAAAGTGTTGCAATACAATTCTCTGATCGCTAGTTGTTGAGGAAAAGCTGAGCATGGATATTTCTCTACAGTGTCCTTGTTAGGAAGTGAGTTTCCTTTACTAAAAAAACTAATGAACAATGCCAAGAATATTATTAAATTTTGCTGTATATTGCAGCAAGCAAAACCAGCTTTCATAAATTTATTTACCTGGTTTGAAGGACATTGTGTTGCGCAGGAACAAGTGCATGTTGAGGGGTTCTGAACCGATCCAGTTGGGCATGCATTGCGACAGACTAGATATGGAATATCATAATACAACAAATATGATTGTTCATTCAAATGAACAGGTGGGGAAGACAACTACATTGAAGAAATGCAAAGTTCACAACAGATTATTATCCTCCAGATTCATACAAGTTAAATGTATGTCAGATTTAGAAGAAATGTTATCCACCAAGATTTCATATTCCTCTAGACTTAAACACTGGGCTAGAATCTGGCAGGCAGTCCTTTTTAAATTTGAACTTGCTTTGATTTCTATGTCAGCGGGCTAGGGGACTTGCAATAACCGTTATATTCAACATACATATATTTCAGTCGTTACTAGTACATTTTAGCATGTTTGCTGCGGGTAAAACTGAATCAGATTTGCTGTATCTTTCACAAAACGTCTCAAGTCAATAACTGATTCAATCAACTCACCACAAGTGTTTGATGCTGGATTGTATGAAAACAGAGGATCAGTACACTGACAAGTGTTTCCCACAACCTGGGAGTTGGGTGGGCACACAACTGTAAATAATTTGAAAGCAAAAGGATTGAATAAAAGTATTTATAAAGAAATCAGCTCAGAGGAATGGATAACAAATTATCTATGAACACTTGTAAACTGTGGATTGATTAACATACAAAAGAATCAAGTGTGAAGTATTTAAACTGGTGTTAATAAGTAAGAACCAATTGAAAGTTGTACAGAAGCTGTGAAAAAGTTTTCTAAAAAGCCCTGTAACTGGTATTTACTTTTGAGTATCTGAATGGAAAGAGCACTCACCCTTACAATCTAATTATCATCTGCATCCCCCTCGCACCACACATCACATGTCTCAGGCAAGTAGAAGTAAATTTTTAATCGATAAAGCAAAAAAAAAATCCACATTGCACTAAATATTATGTTCAATACTTACAACACACTCCACCTTGAGGTGGTTGGTTTGTGGATGTACAAAGACATCTACAGTTGGTTTGCAGATTATTGTACTGAGGAGAGAGTGAAATTGATATGTAAACACTTTGCATTCATTCCACAGTGTTAAGAAAAGACATAACTTGAGGTCTATAATACATCTATAACTTGACCCTTTAACTGTCGCCACATTTTAAACAAAAATGATCAGTTTGAGAAGAACAGGTGAGTTTAACCACTAATTTCTAACAAGGAAACCAAAAAGCCACAAACTGAAGTGATTAAAAAATTCTCAACAATTAAATTTTGTTTAATCATAATAGCCCCAAAATTACAGGTCTTTAAATCTAAGTACCAGGAAACCTAAAAATAGACTGTTCTTAAATTGAGACAAAAGGTTGGTGACCAAACAACTTTTTTATATTTAGAAATCGAATCATTACCAAGAACTATTACTTTATACACTCAGAAGAGGAGTAATCCAAAGGAGCAACTGAGCTCATCATAATAGCTGCTTACAGACCAGTTCTGAGTTTATAAACAACAAGAAAAGCTGGAGAGTGAGGTCACTTCTGGTTCTAAATGCTTAGGGCAATAAGAATCAACTCTTCCGCAAATGTTACATCAAGTAGTGAGTCATACTAACTTCATATAATAGCCGATGAAAGGAAGAATATCCTAAGTGATATTTTTTAATGCCGTTGGGACAATTTTGCTGTACAGGGAAGGTAAATGATAAAATGGTTTAGGACCAGTATCAACAGCAAAGTGTTTTAGTACAATTCTCTGATCGCTAGTTATGGAGGGAAAAGCTGAGCAACGATATTTCTCAACAGTGTTCTTGTTTGGAAGTGAGTTTCCATAACTAAAATTTAAAAAACATCGCCAAGAATATTATAAAATTTTGCTGTTTATTGCAGCAAGCAAATCCAGCTTTAAAAAATTTTTTTACCTGGTTTGAAGGACATTGTGTTGCACAGGAACAAGCACATGTTGAGGGGTTCTGGACCGATCCAGTTGGGCATGAACTGCGACATCCTTGATATGGAATATCATAATACAACAAATATGATTGCTCCTTTAAATGAACAGGTGGGGAAGACAACAACATTGAAGAAATGCAAACTTCACAACAGACTATTATTCTCCGGAGCCATACAAGTTAAATGTACGTCAGATTTAGAAGGAATGTTATCCACCAAGATTTCATATTCCTCAAGGCTTAAACATTGGGCTAGAATCTGACAGGTAGTCCTTTTTAAACTTAAACATGCTTTGAATTCTATGTCACCGAGCTAGGGGATTTGCAATAACAATTATATTCACCATACATACAACTCAGTGGTTACTGGTACATTTTAGCATGTTTGCTGCAGGTAAAACTGAATCAGATTTGCTGTATCTTTCACAAAAATCCGCAAGTCAATAATTGATTCAATCAACTCACCACAAGTGTTTGATGTTGGATTGTATGAAAACAAAGGATCAGTACACTGACAAGTGTTTCCCACAATCTGGGAGTTGGGTGGGCACACAACTGTAAATAATTTGAAAGCGAAACAGTTGAATAAAACTATTAAAAGTATTTATAAAGAAATCAGCTCAGCGGAATGCATAAGAAATTATATATGAACCCTATATTGTAAACTGTGGTTTGATAAAAATACTAAACGATCAAGTGTGTAGTACTTAAAAGTGATGTTAATAAGTAAGAAACAATTGATAGTAGTACAGAAGACTGGTAGAAAGATTTCTACTAAGCCCTGTAAATGGTATTTGCTTTTTAGTATCCTTACAATCTAATTATAATCCTCACTCCCACCCCCCCCCCCCACCCCCCTCTTCGCACTACACATCACATGTCTCGGACAAGTAGAAGTAAATTTTTTGAACGATTAAGCAAAAGTTAAAAAAATAACCCCATTGAACTTGATGTTATATTCAATACTCACAACACACTCCACCTTGAGGTGGCTGGTTTGTGGATGTACAAAGACATCTACAGTTGGTTTGCAGGTTGTTGTACTGAGGAGAGAGTGAAAATGATATCCATAAACAGCTTGAATTCATTCTACAGTCTTGAGGAAAGACATAACTTGAAGTTTGCAATACATCTATAACTTGAACCTTTCATGTCTCCACATTTTCAACAAAAATGATCAGTTTGAGAAGAAAAGCTGGGCCTTAACCACAAATTTTTTAGCGACAAAAACCAAAAAGCCACAAACTGAAGTGATTAAAAAATTTCTCAACAATTAAGTTTTGTTTTATCATAATAGCCCCAAAATTATATAGGTCCATAAATCTAAGTAACAGGACACCCAAAGATAGACCATCCTTGTTTGCCAGAAAAGCTTATGATCAAAGAACTCCAATATATTCAGAAATCAAATCATTCACAGCTACTGCAAAATTTTACGATCACAAGAGGAGTAATGCAGAGCAGAAACTGAACATATCATCATAGCTGCTCACTTAATAAGAGTATTAGGCTCTAGTTCTCTGTTTACAGTCCAGCACTGAGTTTATAAACAACAAGAAAAGCTGGTTAGTGATGTCACTGCTCGTTCTAAAAGCTTAGGGCAATGAGAGTCAGCTTTTTATTAAAAGTTATCTCTGGGCCTCATTAACTTTATATTAAGACCAATGAAAGAAGAATATCCTAACTGTTGATGTATTTTCATGTCCTTGGGGCAATTTAGTTGTAGGGGCATAATATACAATTAAAGGGGTTTAGGACAAGTATCAACAGGAAAGAGTTGCACTACAAATCTCTGAACACTACCTGTTGAGAGAAAGAGGGCTCTCCACAGTGCCCTTGTTGAAAGTGAGTTTCAATGACTAAAATGTAATCAACAATGAAGAGAATATACTTAACTTTTGCTATATGTTGCGACAAGCAAAAACTGCCTTAAAACTCAATTTACCTGGTTTGGAGGACATTGTGTAGCGCAGGAACAAGCGCATGTTGAGGGGTTTTGGACTGATCCAGTTGGGCATTGACTGCGACAGACTAGATAAGGAATATCATTGTGCAAAATTTAGTAAAGAAAGGGCAAGTGTTCCTGGTGGTGTTTATTAAAGGAGCCCTATTTAGTGAGGGGGTAAAACACACACAAAAATATTTATAGCCTACACAGAGATAAGTTTAGAACTAATAAAAGAAATTAAACACTCATATTTTCATAAATATTGCCTTTGAACTATAATTCAAGGCCTATGTTTTGTCCTCTTTGATGATTTTAAACAAATACCCCGCTACATTAAAGTTAAATGTATGTGTATTTGTTAAAAATATTTCTCCTCACTACCACTTTTTAATGAGGACGAGATAAGGAGATTAGAAAATAATATCTTTATTCCAGCTCTGAAGTTAAATAAACATTATTTTATGATCTGAAGTGCTGAAATGCTTAAGAGGATGAAAAAAATAGAGAAGATGGTTGGGAGAGGGGGTGGGGAAATAAATAAATTTCTAGCTTACTTTATACACTTTACATTGGATCTTTCTGACAATCTAAAGATCAAAAATTAAAAAAAAAATGATATCAACAAGAAACTGGGCAATTAGGCCATATTCCTTATTTTTTTTTATTTTGTAACCTGTTCCCTTTTAAAGAAAAATATAATAGCTACACCAGCATCAGGCCAGCATAAACTTATCAGGATTTCAATTTGCTCAAGAGGATGATCTTCACTTCAAATATTGTTTTTTTTCCAGCCCTGTTTATTACATTTTTCTTTTATCATTTCTTATACAATGTAAAAACATGGGGTAATACACCCAAAAAGAGCTGAGATTCTTGCCTAACATTTTCCTCATATGTGAATTTTATTCTCAAGAGGATAAGATATCATTTGAAGCACTAACCTAACAAAATGATTGAAGTGAAATATTCATAATCGAAGTTCAATGTATGTCAGCTCTGGAAACATTGTTATCGAGCAAGATTTCATAATCCTCAAGACTCTTAATTGGGCTAGAGTCTGATAGATAGTCTTTTTTAATTTTAGACTCGTTTTGAATTTTACCTCACTGAGCTAGGAGATTCACAATGACTATTATATTCAACATACATATTTCTAAATAGTTACTGGTACATTTTGGCATGCTGATGCATGTTAAACTGTACAAGATTTGCTGTATCTTTCACAAAATGCTGCAAATCAATAATTGATTCAATCAACTCACCACAAGTGCTTGATGTTGGGTTGTATGAAAACAAAGGATCAGTACACTGACAAGTGTTTCCTACAACCTGGGAGTTGGGTGGGCATGTCACTGTAGGGAATTCAAAAGCAAACAATTTAAAAAAAAAAATACTAAAAGTATTTATTAAGAAATAACTTCAGTGAAATAGATGACAAATTATCTATGAACACATAATCGAGTGTGCAATTTGATAAGTGATGTTCAAAAATAAGAAACAGTTGAGAGTGGTGAAGAGACTGGGAGAAAGAGTCCTAATTAGCCCTGTAACAGGTATAACTTTCTAGTGTCTGAATGAAAGGAGCAATCACCTCTAGAATTTAATTTCATCTGCAACCCTGCCTTGCACACGATACAACCCGTCTATGGAATGTGAAACACTTCTTGTAACAATGAAGCAATGAAAAAAACCCCATGAAACTAAATATATTTCAATACTTACAACACACTCCACCTTGAGGTGGTTGGTTTGTGGATGTACAAAGACATCTACAGTTGGTTCCTGGGTTGTTGTACTGAGGAGAGAGTGAAATTGATATCGATAAACACTTTGCATTCTACAGTCTTGAGGAAAGACATATAACTTAAAATCTGTAATGCATATCAAACCTGACAGTTTAATTTTCTCCACATATCCAACCAAGGTTGAGAAGAACAGCTGGGCTTTAACACCTAGTTTTTTGCGATGAAAACAAAAACATCACAGCTAAAAGTGGTTCAATTATTTCTGAATAATAAACCTCTGTTTCGTTATAATAGACCCAAAATGATAGGTAAAAAATTCTAAGTAACAGGACACCATAGAGATAGACTGTCCTTGTTTGTGAGAAAAGCTTATGATCAAAGGACTCTAATGTGTCCAGAAATCAAATCATTAACAGCTACTGCAACTTTTTACAGAGCAGCAATCAACTTATCGTTATAGCTGCTCACTAAATAAGAATAGTAGGCCCTAGTTCTCTGTTTACAGTCCAGCACTGAGTCTATAAACTACAAGAAAAGCTGGGTAGTGATGTCACTGCTGGTTCTAAAGGCTTAGGGCAATGTGCGTCAGCTTTTTAAAAAAAGTTAAAGTTATCTCTCGGTCTCATTAAATTGATATTGAGACCAATGAAAGGAAGAATACCGTAACTGTTAATGTCGTTTAGGCAATTAAGCTTTACAGGGATAATACGATAAAATGGTTTAAGACCAGTATCAACAGCAAAGTATGCCATACAATTCTCTGATTGCTGGTTGTTGAAGGAAAGGCGGCTCTCCACAGTGTTCATATTTGGAAGTCAGTTTCCATGACTAAAATCTAACCAACAACACAGACAATATAACTTACTTTTGCTATACATTGTGGCATGCAAAATCAGCTTTCTAATCGTAGATTTACCTGGTTTGAAGGACATTGTAAAGCGCAGGAACAAGTGCATGTTGAGGGGTTTTGGACAGATCCAGTTGGGCATGAACTGCGACAGACTGGATAAGAAATATCATAATTCAATATTTGTTAAAAAGATAGCAATTGTTCCTGGAGGCCTAAGTAGGAATGGGGCGAAAATGACACAAAAATATCCTATAAACTACACAGAGATAAGCATTGAACTAATAAGAGAATCCAAACACTCATAGTTACATAAATATTGCTTTTCAACTATGGTTCATGGTCTATAGCTTTGACGACTCTGATTATTGTCAACCAAATATATTATGATTAAATGTATGTGATTTTGTTAATATTTCTCCTTACTGTCACTTTTTAATGAGAACAAGATAGGGAGATTAGAAATTAAAGCTAAAATTTCATCCGTGAAGTGGGATGAATATTACTATCGGATCTGAAATGCTAAAATGTTGAGAGGATTAAAATAAAGAGAGTATAAGTGGGGGTGAGGTTGGGGGGGGATTAATAAGTTTCCATCTTTCATAATGCACTTTACATTGGATTGTACCTGTAATTTAATGATCAACAGTATTTAAAAAATTAAAATTAACAAGAAATTGGATTATATATGCAATATTCCCTTCTTCTCATTTTGCAATTCGTTCCTTATTTTCATAAATATAACAGCTGTGTCGGCACAAACTTAACAGCATTTTATTTCATTAAAGAGTGCTTTATAGCCTTCATTATTAGCCAGCACCTGTGATAACAAATTTAGGTAGTCATTAATTGTTCAATCTTCCCTAAGTGAGACTTAGAAGGGAAGGAAATATTTAGATCAAATAATGCAGTCTGGTGTATAGACCTGAAGATCTCCAGAGGATAATCTTCATTTGTTATTGTTTTTTTCCAGCCCTGTTTATCACATTTTTCTTTCAGCAGGTCTTTTACAATGTAAAATCATTTGGTAAGACACCCAAAAAAAGCTCCGATTCTCACCTTATATTTTACTCATATTTTGATTTTATTCTCAAGAGGATTAGATATCATTTGAAGGCCTAACCTGCCAAGATTGAATGGTACAGTATTCATAAGCAAAGTTCAACGTATGTCAGCGCTAGAAAGAATTTTATCGAGCAAGATTTCATATTCCTCAAGACTTTAATATTGGCCTAGAGTCTGATAGGTAGTCCTTTTTAAGTTTGAACTTGCTTTGAATTCTAAGGGACTTGCAATAACCATTATATTCAACATACATATAACACAGTGGTTACTGCTATATTTTGGCATGTTTGCGGCAGGTAAAACTGAAACAGATTTGATATGTCTTTCACAAAACACCGCAAGTTAATAATTGGTTCCATCAACTCACCACAAGTGTTTGATGTTGGGTTATATGAAAACAAAGGATCAGTACACTGACAAGTGTTTCCCACAACCTGGGAGTTGGGTGGGCACACAACTGTAAATAATTTGAAAGCAAAACTGTTTTAAAATGCTATTAAAAGTAGTTATAAAACTAAATAAGTTCAGTGGAATGGATAAAAAATTATCTAGGAACACTCGTAAACTGTGGTTTGATTAACAGTTGTTAAAAGTGATGTTAATAAGTAATAAAGAATTAATAGTACAGAAGACTAAGAGGAAGATTCCTAATAAGCCCCATGTCAGGTATTTACTTTTTAGTCTCTGAATGAAAGAAGCACTCAATCTTATGATTTAATTATCATCTGCACTCCCCTTCCACCACACACCATGTGTGTACGACAAGTAGAACTAACTTTTCTTAATAATGAAATAAAGAAAAAAATACAACCTATTGAACTAGATATTATGTTCAATACTCACAACACACTCCACCTTGAGGTGGTTGGTTTGTGGATGTACAAAGACATCTACAGTTGGTTCCTGGGTTGTTGTACTGAGGGGAGAGTGAAATCAATATTATCAAGCACTTTGCATTCATTCTAAATCTTAAGGTAAAACATATAGCTTGAAGTCTGTAATAGATTGATAACTTGACCCTTTAACTGTCTTCACATATTTAACCAAAAATGATCGGTATAAGAAGCAGAGCTAGGCTTTAACAAACAATTTTTGCAATGAAAATGAAAGACATAAAACTGGAGTATTTCAATACATTGACAGCAATTTTTTTAAGCATAATAGATTTAAAGGCATAGATTAATTATTTCAAGTATCAAAACACCTAAAAATAAACTGCCTTTATATGCAACAAAAGCTTATTGTCAATTTACATTACTATTTCTAGAAATTGAATCAATACTGAATATAGTAACTTTATACAGTCAAAAAAGAAGAAATGCAGAGCAGCAACTGAACTTATCACGATAGCTGCTCACTGAATGCCACTAGTGGGCCTTAGTTCTCTGCTTACAGTTCAGTTCTGAGTTTTTAAACTAGAAGAAAATTTGGATAGTGATGTCAATGCTGGTTGTAAAGGCTGAGGGCAAGAGTCAGCTTTTTTTAAAAAGTTATCTCTGGTATTCTACAAAATTTAGATCAAGTAGCGAGTCATACTAACTTCACATTAAATAGAGTAGAAGTAGAAGAATATCTTAAGCGTTGATGACTTTTAATGTTATTGCGACAATTTTACTGTTCAGGGGTAATATATGATAAAATGGTTTAGGACCAATATGAACAGCAAAGTGTTGCAATACAATTCTCTGACAGCTAGCTGTTGATAGAAAAGCTGAGCATGGATAATTTCCTACAGAGTTCTTTTTTGGAACTAAGTTTTCGTCACTGAAAACTTATTAACCATGCCAAGATTATAACTAACTTTTGCTATAAATTGCGGCAAGCAAAATCAGCTTTACAAATCTTTGATTTACCTGGTTTGAAGGACAAGTTGTAGTGCAAGAACAAGAGCATGTTGAGGGATTTTGAACGGATCCAGTTGGACATGAACTGCGACAGACTAGATGAGGAATATCATGAAGCAATATTAAGTAAAGACACGGCAAAAGTTTCTTTAATAAGAATACTTCCAATGGTGTTTGTATAATGAGGCCTATGTAGGTGGCTGAAAAAAATCACACATTCAAAAAAATATTCTACAGCATACACAGTGATTACTATTGAACTGATAAGGGAATTTATACACTCATAGTTTCATAAGTCTTGCTTTTCAAATTCAATTCATAGTCTATATTATTCCTGTGTTTGATGATTTTCAACCAAAAAGTAATATAACAAATGTGGCAGTTTAAGGCCAGCATAAACTTAACAACATTTCATTTTGTTATAGCGTGCTTTAAACCCTTCATTATTAGCGAGCATACCCACTAAACTTGTGATAACAGATGTAGGTAGTTCTTAATTGTTTAACATTTCCTAAGTTAGATGGGGAGGAAATATTTAGGTAAAATAGTCCAGTCTCCTGTATAGACCTGAATATCTCCAGAGGCCAAAGATAAACTTCATCTGTTGTTTTTTTCTAGCTCTCTTTATCACATTTTTCTTTTTGCAGTTTTTATATCTTTGCGGACAAGAGAATGAAGAGTTTTTTTTTCTTCATTTAAGCCAAGATCTACATGTAAAAACATTTTTCATTTCAGTGTTGTCATGTGCATCAACAATGTATTCACTTTGATATTTTTAATCTTGCTCTGATTTGAAATGTATAAAAGTTGAAACTAATTCTGTCCTATGATATGAACTGCATTTTCTGATTTTTAATTCTAATTTTTCTATTTTAATTAGTTTTGATGCTAGCATGAGTACTGACGTTTGGTGCATGTTTTTTTTGTGTTAGCAAGTCAATCAAGGGTTCCACCTGGATGCATCATTTATTAGTCGTGCCGTATGTAAATGGGACATTTATCCATCTGGAGTAGTGAGTATGATCCTTCCAGATAACAAGTTGCAAAATGCATGGTAACATTGTTTGGGACACCAGATGATAAGTAGTAAGGTGGTACTGGTCGTTTAGGACATCCAAACGCTGCAAAGATTTCGTTTTTATAGAATAGTGCATTTTGATTGGATTGAGACTAATTTCAAATGAGTTAGGGACGTGTCTCATGTGAGATTCTAATATCAAGTTAGCTTGGACTCCAGTCATTCCGCCTCAAGCTCCCGAAGTAAGCAGATTTGCTATTTTTCTATAAAAGTTCCTTCCACCAGTTTTCCTCCCAGATACTGGTGTGCTACAGAAGTCAAGTTTTTACTACAAGCTCTATTCTGTAATTTTTTTTTACTTAGATTGATGTCCCCAGTTTTCATAATCTTTTTGAAACTTGTACCCTTTCTGGCTGGATTCTTTTGATTCTTTTACCTCTAACTTATGTTCTTTTTCTGCTTTGGTTTCAGATTCCTTCTTTCTTTTAAAATTTCTTCTTCTTATTGAGTTTTAGGACAAAAAAAAATACACACTAAAAATGAACCTTGTACTTTCAAAATCACAATCGTTAGTTGATGTCATTACATCATCATAAATCACAGCACAATAACATCTTATCTACCTATAATACATAAAAAGAGAGCCCCCAACAACAGGTCAACTTATAAAATGTAAAAATATGGGATAAAATATCCAAAAATAGCTGCAATTCTTGCCTCACATTTTCTCATAATTATGTTGATTTTAGTCTCAAGAGGTTAAGATATCATTTGAAGGCCTAACCTGCCAAGAATGAACGGAGACAAATACTCATAATATGCGAGGTTCAATGTATGTCAGCTCTAGTGATAATAATATTGAGAATATTTCATAATCCTCAAGACTTTAAAATTGGGCTAGAGTCTTATAGGTAGTCCTTTTTTATTTGAGACTTGCTTTGAATTTTACATCACTGAGCTAGGTGACTTACAATGACCATTATGTTAAACATAAATAATCTCAGTTGATACTGATACATTTTGGTATGTTTGCTGTATGTAAAACTGAATCAGATTTGCTGTATCTTTCACAAAACACCACAAGTCAATTATTGATTAAATCAACTCACCACAAGTGTTTGATGTTGGATTGTATGAAAACAATGGATCAGTACACTCACAAGTGTTTCCTACAACCTGAGAGTTGGATGGGCATGTCACTGTAGGGAATTTGAAAGCAAAACTGTTTAAAAAAAACTATTAATATTACTTATAAAGGTAAATAAGTTCAATGGAATGGAAAAAAAAATTCTATGAAAACTGTGGCTTGATGGACAAACCATATGATCAAGTGTGCAGTATTTAAAAGTGATGTTAAAAAGTAAGAAAAATTTGATATTTGTAAAGGAGAGTGGGAGGAAGATTCCTAATAAGGCCCATAACAAGTTTTTACTTTTTAGTCTATGAATGAAAGTGGTATTTGGAATTTAATTATCACCACACATCAAATATCTACAACCAGTAGAACTGACTTTTCTTACTATTGAAGCGAAGAAAAAAAAATAAAACCCATGATACTAGATTTTATGTTCAATACTCACAACACACTCCACCTTGAGGTGGTTGGTTTGTGGATCTACAAAGACATCTACAGTTGGTTTGTGGGTTGTTGTACTGAGGAGTGAGTGAAATTGATATCGATAAACACTTCACATTTATTCTGCAATCTTCAGGAAAGAGATAAAACTCAGAGAGTGTAATGCATCGATAATTTGAACCTTTAACTGTTTCCACATATCTAACCAAAAACAATCAGTTTGAGAAGAACAGCTTGGCTTTAAATGTTAAATTTTGCGACAAAATCCTAACAGCACGAACTGAAGTGATTCAATGAATTCTCAAACATTAAGTTTTGTTTTATCATAACAGACCCAAAAGGATAGATCGATAATTCTGAGTAATAAAAGACCAAAAAATAAACTGTCATTAAATTGCAACGAAAGCTTGTTGATCAATTAACTTTCCTTTTTATAGAAATCAAATCATTACTGACTACTGTAACTTTATACACTCACAGGAGGAGTTTTGCAACTGAGCTCATCATGATAGCTGCTCACTGAATAAGACTAGTGGGTCCAAGTTCTCTGCTTACAGTCCAGTACTGAGTTTATAAACTACAAGAAAAGCTGCATAGTAATGTCACTGCTACTTCTAAAGGCTTAAGGAAATGAAAGTCAGCTTTTAAAAAAAGTTATCTCATGTCCTCTGCAAAATTTACATCTAGTAGTGAGTAATACTTACATCTCATTACAATCAATGAAAGGAAAAATATCCTTAGATTTGATGTCTTTTAATGTCCTTGGGAGAGCTTAGTTGTAACAGATAATGTATGATAAAATGGTTTAGGACCAGTATGAACAGCAGTGTTGCAATGCAATTCTCTGATCGCTAGTTGTTGAGGGAGAGGCCAATCATCCAAATTCTCCACCATGTTCTTGTTCAGAAATAAGTTTCCATAACAATAATCTAATCAACGATGCCAAGAATATAATTAACTTCTGCTGCAAAGTGTAGCAAACAAATAAAGACTTCTTTTTTTTGGTCAATTCTATATTTACCTGGTTTGAAGGACATTGTAAAGCGCAGGAACAAGTGCATGTTGAGGGGTTTTGGACCGATCCAGTTGGGCATGAACTGCGACAGACTAGATGAGGAATATCATAATGTAATATAAGGTATAAAGAGGGCAAACTTTTGTTAGAAAAGTATGCTTTTTGTTTGTAAAAAGAGATGTGGGAGAAAAGTGCTAAAAAAACCCTCTATGGCCTACTCAAAGATAAATATGAAATTAAGAGAATTCAAACACTCACATTTTTGTAAATATTGCCCTTCAACTCCAGTTAATGGTCTATGGTTTTGCTGTCTTTGATGATTTACATCAACATACACTAAGATAAAATTTATGTATGTAGCTGTCAAAAATCTGTCTCCTCACTACCGCTTTTCAATGTGGATGATAAGAATATAATATCTATAATTTTAGCCCTGGAGAGGAAAAGATTTCATAACATCATCTAAAAAAACCCAAGCACTTTACCAACAGTTTAATGATGGAAAACTTGAAAAAAAAATACATATATATATATATATATATATATATATATATATATATATATATATATATATATATATATATACACCAGTAAAAATTTTGCTGTTTATCCTATATTCTTTTTAATTGCACAATCTTTTTCCAACTTTCAAAAAGATTCTGTTTAGATGACAAAATGTAGTTATATCTTCAAATGATAGAGCTAGAGAATTACTTGTGAGAGTTCTGCGTAATAAATTATAATTTACACTTTAAACTTCATTAAAGAATTCATTAGATGTCAGCCTGCCATAAGATTACCCGCATGACCTTTCCACTAAAGCTTTCTTTAATATTTGATATCAGTCTTTTCAAGGCCAGCATAAATTTAAGCCCATTTCAATTCGTTGAAGAGCATTTTGTTCCCTTCATTATAAGCTGGAGGGCTCTGTGAACTCGTGGGAACAAAATGTAGGTAGTTCTAAACTGTTTAACCTTACAAAAGTCAGACTAAGATGGGAAAGAAATATGTAGGTTTCATAGTGAACTTTAGACTTTCTTTGAATTCTAACTCACCAAGCTAGGGGACTTTGTTTCTCAGTTATTTTACTGGAATATCTTGGCATGTTTTTCCCATGTAAAACTGAATCACATTTCCGTATCTTTCATAAAACACCTCAAGACAATGTTTGATCATATCAACTCACCACAAGCGTTTGATGATGGATTGTATGAAAACAAAGGATTATTACACTGACAAGTGTTTCCCACAACCTGGGAGTTGGGTGGGCAGGTCACTGTAAGGAATTTAAAAGCAGAACAATAAAAAAATATAATAAAAGTATTTATAAAGAAATAAGTTGAGTGGAATAGATGACAAATTATCTATGAACACTTGTAAACTGTGGTTTGATCAACATACTAAACAATCAAGGGTGCGGTGTAGTAAATATTTTTAAAAATTAAGAAACATTTAATAAAAATACAGAAGACTGGGAGAAAGATTCCTAAAAGGCTCTGTAGCAGGTATTAACTTTAGAGTACCTGAACAAAAGGAGTACTCATCCCTAGAATTTAATTTTCATCTGCATCTTGGCTCACACCATTGTAACCCTTCTATGGGAAGTGAAACTAACTTCTTTTGAGGATGAACCAACAAAAAAAGATAAAAAAAAATCTCATTGAACTAGATATTGTGTTCAATACTCACAGCACACTCCCCCTTGTGGTGGTTGATTTGTGGATCTACAAAGACATATACAGTTGGTCCCTGGATTGTTGTACTGAGGAGAGATTAAAACTGATAAGCATTTCACTTTTATTCTACAGTCTTGAGGAAAGATATATAACTGAAGGTCTGTAATTTATTGATAACTTGACAATCTGACTGTCATCAAATATGTCACAAAAAATAATCAAGTGCAAAAAAACAGCTAGTTGTCGGCGATGAAAAAAGAGTACAGCACAGCCAAAATTTGGTTAAAAAATTACCGAACAATTAAGCTTTGAGACATTAAAATAGATCCAAAATGGTAGGTCAATAATTCTAAGTAAAAAAGGACACCTAAAAAGATAGTAAAAAAGATAGTCTGTACATATTATGCAACAAAAGCTTAACAATATCGTCAAAGGACTTTACTATGACTAAAAGTAAAATCATTGCCCAGGACCATTACTTTATTCATTTAGAAGGGGAGTAATGCAGAACAACAATTGAGCTCATCACAATAACTGTTCACTGAATAAGACTAGCGCGCCTTTGTTCTCTGCTTACAGATAGTGATGTCACTGCTGGTTCTAAAGGCTTAGGGCAATGAGAGTTTGCTTTATAAAAAAGTTATCTCTGGTTCTCTGCAAAATTCACATCAAGTAGTGAGTCATACTCACTTCACATAATGATTAATGAGAGGAAAAATATCCTAAGTGTTGATGTCTTTTGATGTCCTTGGAGCAATTTTGCGGTACAAGGATGACATACAATAAACTGGTTCAAGACCAGTATGAACAGCATGGTGTTGCATTACAATTTTCTTATAGCTCGTTGTCCAGCGAATGACTAATCGCCACAGTGTTCTTGTTTGAAAGTATGCTGTATAACTAAAATTTAATCAACCACGCTAAGTATATAATTAACTTTTGCTACAATTGGCAGCAAGTAAACAACTTTATCAAAATCAGATTTACCTGGTTTGAAGGACATTGTGTAGTACAGGAACAAGCACATGTTGAGGGGTTTTGGACCAATCCAGGCGGGCATAAACTGCGACAGACTTGATAAGGAATATCATAATGTAATATTAGATAAAACGAGGGCAAATGTTTTTTTAAATAAAAATTCTTAGTTTTAAAAGGAAGCTAATGTAAGTTTGGGGAAAATAAACAAAGACAATTAGTCTTTAGTCTACAAAGAGATAAGTATGGAATTAATTAGAGAATTTAAACACTTATATTTTTGTAAATATTGTCTTTCAACTAAAGTTCATGGTCTATAAATTTGCTTTCTTTGATGATTTTCGACCAAATTCACTGAGGTTAAATCTTTGTGGCTTTTTTAATAAATAAGTGGCAGTGATGATATTAGGAGATTAGAAAATAATATCTAAAATTTCAGCCCTGAAGTAGAATAAGTATTGTTATAGCATCTGAAATACTTGGGAGGATGAAATTAAAAGAAAAAGAGGAGGGGGGGGGGAAGAGATTAATAAGTTTCAAGCTTTAACAGATGTAAGCAGTCCTTAATTGTTTAATCTTGCCTAAGTCACACTTATATGGAGAGGAAATGTGTAGGTTAAATAGTGCAATCTGGTTTATAGACCTGAAGATCTCCAGAGGATAATCTTCACTTCATACTGTTTTCTTTTCCAGCAATGTTTATCATATTTTTCTTTTAGCCGTTCTTATGATGAAAAAGCATGCAGTAAGACACCCAAAAGAGCTGCAATTTTTACCTCTAATTTTCTAATATTTTGATTTCATTCTCAAGAGGATAATATATCATTTGAAGGCCTAACCTGCCAAGATTGAATGAAGCTAAAATACTCACAAGCGAAGTTCAATGTATGTCAGCTCTAGAAGGAAAGTTATCGAGCAAGATTTCATATTCCTCAAGGCTTTAAAATTGGGCTAAAGTCTTGCACATAGTCCTGTTTAAGTTAAGATTTGGTTTGAATTTTACCTGAGCTAGGGGATCTATGATAATCATCATAATCAACATACATATTATTTTCTCAGTGGTTACTAATACTTTTCGGGATGTTTGCTGCATATAAAACTAAATCAAATTTCCTGTATCTTTCACCAAATGGCACAAGACAATGCTTGACCTAATTAACTCACCGCAAGTGTTTGATGCTGAATTGTATAAAAACAAAGGATCATTACACTGGCAATTAGTGTTTCCAACAAGCTGGGAGTTGGGTGGACAGGCCACTGTTGGGAAGTGAAAGAAAAAAAAAATTAAAAGTATTTACAAAGAAATAAGTCCAGTGTAATGGATAAAAAATCATGTATGACATAAGACAAAATCTATTTACAGATGCCTGGGAACACTCCTGATAATTTTGTGCAGGGACAAACAAAAACTGCTTGTGGGAATCCATGGAGGCCAATTTATTTTCCTACCAACATATTAATGAACGATTAAAAGGATCTTAAAAAATTCTTACAATCACTCTCATTCAAGTATTTATTTCTCGTTTGAAATAACTGTTACAATTGACTATTGCCTTACCTTAGATGCAAGCCAAAAATATTGGGCGGAAAATAGGGAAAACGTAAAAAAAAATTTGGTCAACATTATCCTCTCACACACAAAAATGTGAAGACGTTGGTCTAGAGAAATAATAAACATATTACCGCATTGATTGTCGAGTTCATCATATCTCTTATTAAAATCATTGCACCTGCAACTTGAATTTCCGACTTGTATGGCTGAACTGGGACATGACGACTTTATGATCGCTTAGAGAAGATCAGAAAAAAAGGAAAAAGGATTAACCGCTTGCTTTTAACCTTAAAGGCAGACATGAACTTGTGTGATGTTTATTGATCTATAATTATCTTGCGCGAGATCAAAGAGGTGCACATTTTTATAGATTTTATTGTTAAAAGCATTGCAATATAAACAAATGGATTATGGGAAATAAAAATTTCGGATGTAAGTTCCCTGAGTAGATTGTTTCAGATGATCTTATATCTTTTGAGTTAGTAGCTCAAATGTGTTGATCTGAGATAGCATTTTGAAAGCAGTTTGATTGACAGGAAGGTAATCTGAAGTATTACTTTTTATCTAGGATTATCTTTAAAAGAGTGAAAGAGACCTAAAAGTACAAGTTTTGCATTTCCTCTGCACCAATTATTAATGTTTTAAAATTTTGGAATGTCTACTAAAAGTTCGACAGGGTTGTATTTGGAATGGGAGGAAGTGCTTTTAGAAATTAAGCAAGAAAAAAAAAATGTCTTTTGTGGTTGACATCTTCATGCAGTTTTAAAGACTGTGAAAAAAAAAAATTGAAGAGATTTTAAGGCAAGTATTTATTTAGCGATCAAGAACTAATGTATGACTATAAAGTTTTTTTTTTACACCAGATGAGATTCTTATTGAAAAGTTAAAAGGCTCTTCAGTCTAGTATGGAGTCAAACCTCTTCATCTTTCGCTTTTTGTTCTAGGTTTCTTCTCTTTGCATTACAAGTAACGAGCAGGCCTGGTTTCCCATAGTATAACAATTATGTAGATAGGCCTAGACTGTCTTACCCAGCCAGCTGCGTGAGGTGCAAAGAGTTGAAACTTGCATGATTCATAGTTCCCACTGTGTTTTAACTGGCTTCTCCTATCATTTTATTATTGTATTGCATGCATTCTTGATTTTCGTCTTCGGATTAGATGTCATTCTCCATGTTCGCATTTGTTCCATTTGTGTCTCTGCTCCAAATGGATATTTTCAATGAGAAGCGTATGTAGCAATCTATATTGTACTTCAGTGTAGGTTTTTAGAAGTTATTTTCATCTACATGTGAGCACACTGATTGACTGTGCCTCGTGGCACAGATATCATACTATGTAATATTATACCGATAGATGCTTACACCTTTAAAATTTATCTAAATTTCCTTTACATAAAGTTCATCTAATTTCCTTTGCAACAGTATTAGCTTTTTCTTTTATGGTTGTTACGATTTCACTTTCTAGAGAGGGAGGGCTTTGAAGTCGTGAGCTATTATATTTTAAAGCCAGTTTAACTAAAATCTTTGACACTCTAGGTGGCCTTTTGATGTTTTAAGTTAACTTCATTTTATGATGTCTCGGTGTCAAAATTAATCTCCTTTAATATTTAAAAAAATATTTAGGAGAAGAAAGTGCACTTTTATAAATTGTAAGAGCTGCTTTGTCAATTAGGAATGCCAAGAAGGAGAAAAGGTTATTATGTTTTTCGGGAGGATTCCACTGAATGTTATAAATCGGTTTCGAGACTCAAAAACTTTATATATTGAAGATTATAATCACCACTGGCCAGCTGATACTCCTCACATTCGAAGAGGAAGATATCCCATGCCTTCCATGCTTCCTTCTATTGACTTCATCTTCCTTCTATTAACTTTGGTGAGATATCTTCATCTTCCTTCTATTATCTTTGGTGAGATATCTTCATCTTCCTTCTATTATCTTTGGTGAGATATCTTCATCTTCCTTCTATTATCTTTGGTGAGATATCTTCATCTTCCTTCTATTATCTTTGGTGAGATATCTTCATCTTCCTTCTATTATCTTTGGTGAGATATCTTCATCTTCCTTCTATTATCTTTGGTGAGATATCCTCATCTTCCTTCTATTATCTTTGGTGAGATATCTTCATCTTCCTTCTATTATCTTTGGTGAGATATCTTCATCTTCCTTCTATTAACTTTGGTGAGATATCTTCATCTTCCTTCTATTAACTTTGGTGAGATATCTTCATCTTCCTTCTATTAACTTTGGTGAGATATCTTCATCTTCCTTCTATTAACTTTGGTGAGATATCTTCATCTTCCTTCTATTAACTTTGGTGAGATATCTTCATCTTCCTTCTATTAACTTTGGTGAGATATCTTCATCTTCCTTCTATTAACTTTGGTGAGATATCTTCATCTTCCTTCTATTAACTGTGGTGAGATATCTTCATCTTCCTTCTATTAACTTTGATGAGATATCTTCATCTTTCTTCAATTAACTGTGGCAATATACCTTCCTTCTATTAACTTTGGTGAGATATCTTCATCTTCCTTCTATTAACTGTGGCAAGATATCTTCCTTCTATTAACTTTGGTGAGATATCTTCATCTTCCTTCTATTAACTGTGGCAAGATATCTTCCTTCTATTAACTTTGGTGAGATATATGCACCTATCTTCTATTAATTTTGGTGAATTTTTTTTGTCCTCCAAATCGAATGTTTATCAAAAACTTCCTCGTCCTACCAAAAATGTATTCGTTGAAAACAAAAGTCCCTGAAAGTGATTAACCTATTACATTCATAGAAAAAAATAGCTTTCACTCTGACAATGTTTAAAAACCCTCTAAGAAAGATTGGACTCAGTGCACATGCTTGTTACTTACAACTGCGCTGTTTGAATGAAAGAATATATTTTCGTAGGAAACTTGCAGAAGCAGAAGAGACTGCAGCTAAGTTTGACGATTTGAAGGCTGCAAAGGTTTTTAATTTAACACGCACTAATTTTTCAAACAAAACTGAATCGATGGATTCAGCTAGAAGTCGTTGTTCATTTTCATATGGGAGCAGGTTAGTACGAGAGAATAAAATCTAAAGGGTTGCCTCTTGCAACAGTGGAACAAAACAAGACCTTTAAGAGCTATTTGTTTTACCGGGGAAATTAATTTAAAAAAATGTACGTGTTGATAGAACAATATTTCTCTTGTTGTCAACACTCTTCAACATCTCAAACAACCTATAGAGTTTTAAGTTCTCTTTAGTTGTTCCCTCTTTGTATATCATATATTATGACTTTCGTTGCTTGTCACATTCTATCATTTCTTGTTTCATAAGTGCTCTTGACGTACCATTCTAGTGTCGGTGGTTAATGTACCGTATCACGGTAATATTAAATCTCACTTGTAATTCTCGGTTCTCTGGACCATCTTCAGAGAATCATAGATAATAAAAGTTTCAGTGAAAGAGGTATATATGTACATCTGAGTTACGAAATACTGACATTAAATATATATATATGTATATAATTAGATAAGTTAAAAAGGGAGGGAGGGGGTGGAGAGAGAGAGAGAGAGAGAGAGAGAGAGAGAGAGAGAGAGAGAGAGAGAGAGAGAGAGAGAGAGGGAGGGAGGGGGAGAGAGAGAGAGAGAGAGAGAGAGAGAGAGAGAGAGAGAGAGAGAGAGAGAGAGAGAGAGAGAGAGAGGGGGGGGGGGGCGGGGAGTTAAGAGTGGAATGGAGCTATACAGATGAAAAGGAAAGAGGGTGAAAATAATAGCGAGAGCACACATGGTTAGCACCCCGCGGCCAGAGTAACCAGGAAAGTCTATTTAGGCATAAAAAGTTCCGCCAGGAATCTAGACGACTAGGCCTCCTAGATAGATGATACTACAATACTAGATGAGTGAGAACAAACCAGATGCACCAAATCTAAATTAGATCGTTTTCTGGCAAGTCACTTAGTCCTCTCTATGTTACAATCTTCGGAGAAAGGGTTATTTCGAATTTGGACCTTGTCTCCATCAAAGTTATCTATAGGAAATAAGACGGGATGGCTGTTCTTACGGCATGTGCCATTGGAAAGTGGGCGCACACACAGGCATCGGCATTGATTAGACTTGTAATAACCCTCGGGACATGTGTTCCGACAATGGCAGGCGCACTTTGGATCTTGAAACTGGATTGAGAGATTAAATGAGAAAATAAACTAAACCTCATAAGTTTCAGCCGATTACACTAATTACTGTGTAAATGGCAGAAAGAGAGAGAGAGAGAGAGAGAGAGAAGAAGAAGAAGAAGAAGAAGAAGAAGAAGAAGAAGAAGAAGAAGAAGAAGAAGAAGAAGAAGAAGAAGAAGAAGAAGAAGAAGAAGAAGAAGAAGAAGAAGAAGAAGAAGAAGAAGAAGAAGAAGAAGAAGAAGCAGCAGCAGCAGCAACTCTTGTTGTTTAGGCAAGTAATCATTGTTTAACAATTTAATCAAATGTCTTTGTGATAATGTATGTGGTCAATAGTATAGTTACAGACTTGGTTTCATCTGGAACAGGTAATGTCGCCAAGCTAGAGCTAAATCTTGAATCAAGTGTAACTTTCAACTTACCTGGTTATTCTTTCAGCGGTACAGGTAATATCTCCTAGTCCATGGTAAATCTTAGACCAAATGTAACTTTCAACTGACCTGATTATTCTAGCAATGGTCCAGGTCATAGCGCCAAGTAAGGGCTAAATCTTGGACAAAGTGTAACTTTCAACTTACCTGGTTATTCTTTCAGCGGTACAGGTAATATCTCCTAGTCCATGGTAAATCTTAGACCAAATGTAACTTTCAACTGACCTGATTGTTCTTGCAGTGGTCCAATTCATATCGCCAAGTCAGGGCTAAATCTTGGACAAAGTGTAACTTTTAACTTACCTGGTTACTCCTGCAGTGGTACAGGTAATGTCACCAAGTCAGAGGTAAATCTTGGACCACGTGTAACTTTCAACTAACCTGGTTATTCTCACAGAGGTAGGGGCAGGCAGTGCAGGTGCAGCCGCTACTTCGTCTAGTTCCCTGGGGACAGGGGTTAGCACACCTGCAAAGACAGTTGCTGTCGTGGGCCTGGCCAGCTGGGCATGTGCCCTCGCACTCACACTCACAGTTGGCGTTGTGTGTAGTTCCGACACGGCATGTGTTTCCACACACTGAGGACAGAGTTTGACATTATGAAGCTTTTACCCACTCATTGATGATATTATAAAAGATGGAAACATATACAGTTTAGCAACAACTCGATATTAAAAACGTTAGAGAAGGCACATTGAGATTTCGCAATATTTTGAAAATTGGGAACCCACGTTAAGGCTCCTAAAGCTATTGATACCATTAGACACGGGTTTTGAAGCGGATGTGGAAAATATGAGGATAAAATGAAAAAAAAATATAAAAATGATGCAAGTAAATAATTGCTTTGCTCTCATTGAACTTAAAACAAACGTTTCAATTGAGACCCAAGCCGTACTCTTTCCGGACCAATTTGTAATACAATAATTAGCGCCATCTAGAGGATGTTTAATAATCAATTACTTCGTGTGCAGGCGAAAAATTAAACGAAAAAATGTCTCGCACGCAATTCATACCAGTCAGATGTCACCTTGTTTCAGTGAGGCTATGATTTAAACAAGATTTTAATTACCGTCTCAGGGAATTTTGTAAGGAATGTTCCCGTCCTAATTTTTTGGGGCTTGCATCTAACGTAAAGCAATTTTAATCGTAACAATTATTTCCAACAACATATTAAATGCGATTTAAAAAAAAAAAACCATGAAAATAGCGACATTCGACTGCGTGCAAGCCATGATCGGGTTTACAACATAGAGAATATTTGAGAATTAGATTAGCCATTTGCATTTTAGAGGTATGGGACGATCTGTTTTCAATAACTCTTAGAATGATGAAGGTTGGGCCCATCGCGATCTGATGAGATGGTAGTGATGGAAACAGAGAGGCGACTCACCACACGAGCAGCTGGACTGGTGGAAGATGCGGGGCCGTATACAAGACTGTGGCGTGAGCTGACACGCTGGGGACAGAGAGACAAATCAAGAGGTAAAATCTAGAGAAAGGCTCAAAGAGGAAAGTTCATAAAGTCACGATGAATTGATAACAACGCCTTCAACACCATGAATTTAGATACCCGATATATAAATATTCTGGACTCGCCGCGATATTATGTTTCTTATGGGTATATATAAATTCTCTTGACTTTAGATAACAGCCATAGACACTTGAATGGTTTCTGCTTTTACTTTTATTATTATTTTTACTACTACTACTACTACTACTACTACTACTACTACTACTACTACTACTACTACTACTACTACTACTACTACTACCACCACTACTACTACCACTACAACAGCAACAACAGCTACTAATACTACTGCAAGAGCAACAAAAACAACAACAATCACTTCTACTACTACTACTACTACTACTACTACTACTACTACTACTACTACTACTACTACTACTACTACTACTACTACTACTACTACTACTACTACTACTACTACTACTACTACTACTACTACTACTACTACTACTACTACTACTACTACTACTACTACTACTACTACTACTACCACTACCACTAGAACAGCAACAGCAACTACTAATACTACTGCAAGAGCAACAAAAACAACAACAACAACAACAACAGCAACAACAACAACTACTACTACTACTACTACTACTACTACTACTACTACTACTACTACTACTACTACTACTACTACTACTACTACTACTACTACTACTTCAACAGCAACAACAACAACCACTACTACTACTACTACTACTACTACTACTACTACTACTACTACTACTACTACTACTACTACTACTACTACTACTACTACTACTACTACTACTACTACTACTACTACTACTACTACTACTACTACTACTACTAGCTACTACTACTACTACTACTACTACTACTACTACTACTACTACTATTAGTACAACAACAACAACAACAACATCAACTACTACTACTACTACTACTACTACTACTACTACTACTACTACTACTACTACTACTACTACTACTATTAGTACAACAACAACAACAACAACATCAACTACTACTACTACTACTACTACTACTACTACTACTACTACTACTACTACTACTACTACTACTACTACTACTACTACTACTACTACTACTACTACTACTACTACTACTACTACTACTACTACTACTTCAGTACATCTATCACTGCAAATACTCACTAGGTGCCCCTTCACACAAGAAGGTATCAAAATTGACCCCGAAGAGGTCAGTGACAAACTCAATATTGTAAACGCCTCGCATGTCGCCACTGGCCAGTGTGTTGAGGTCGCCATTGGTCACTTTTCCGATTCGGATAATTGCCACAGGGTAGCCTTGCTGGCGGGCTTGGCGGATGGCCTGCAAACAAATAGTGGACAAAGTCGCTTGATGTTGATATATATTATTATATGCGTGTCTACTTGGTAACAATGCCATACAGAGGCTTAACTGCATAAAATAGATAGATTCTTCTCTTACAAACTTTGAGCTGATCAGTTTATATTTAAATGAAGAGATAAACATACAGTAGGATTCCAAGTTTCGAGAAATTACACATGTGTCAAAGAAAACCATTCTATAGGAACTTTGAAAGAAAACATGATACCGGTGTGTTATTTTAGCAGTATTTGATAGTTGATTATAAGATTCGGTCCAAGCTAAAACAGAGGCTTTTATTGATTCCTCGTTTAAGCTACTTCAAATGTAATCAAGCTGTTTGTGGTTTGAGTAACCTTAGGCCCTTAAAGGTTCTATCGAGCAATTTTCACACTATGCCTCTTTGCATTTCATATGTCAAATCTTCGACGAAATCTATTATGTTAAGCAATAAGTTGGATATGGATTTTAGGAATCAGTGAAAATTCCCCAGTGGACAAAGAAGAGTTCCTCCCATCCCAGATGGTAGTGGGGCTGGTCACCTGGGCAGTAGCCATGAGGTCCAGAGGAGGTCCGTTCATGATGAGGACCAGCGCCGCGGGCCTGTCCCGGATGTCGTCATTGAGAAAACCAATGGACTGGGTGATGGCGTGGCTCGTGCCTGCACCACGTGACCTGGGGAAGCGCAGCTCTTGGCGTATGTCGTCGGCCAGCTGGTATTTGTTCTCGGTCAGCTGGTTGTCATTGTCAACAGAGAAAAAAAAAAGTTCAGTTGTCGATGAACAAATGGTTGGAGAGGGAAAAAGGGAGAAAGCGGAGGGGGTTTTGGGGGGAGGAGTGAAGGACGAGGATTTGAAAAAGCTGGAGGGTACATCCGTGGGTGAGGTGGGGCGGTCTCTGAGTTTACTAAGGGCGATTAAGAATAATTATATTGGCATCAGTTTTAGACGAAAAAAAAAAAAGCTAATAGCTTCAGAAAATAGATTAGCCTGGAGTCTTTAGGAATTGGATAGAGAAAACATGAAGAAAGAGAAACAAAAAACAAAAATCGGAAAGAGAGTAAGGATGTGACAGGGAAAGAAAGAATACAGAATACGGATGAGATATGGAAAATTTGACGATAAAAACAAACAGACATAGAGGAGCCGAGAGAAGAGAGCGAGTTGACCGAAGCTTTGTTCAGAGGTTCCCCTTTTCAAGAATTGATCAGTGATTCGGTCACATAGTTACAGAAGATGCAATAGCGCACACAAACAACAGGGATTGCATTCTTTAGTCGAATAAATTGATGACTGATCTTTATGGCGCTTGTCTAGAATTATGCGCCCATAATTTTGAAATGCAGCAAATCCCACAGCAATCTATGCTATTCTGTACTGTCTGTTTCAACGCTGAAAATTTAAAGATTAATATGTGAGCAAAAATGACATCAGACGCTACTCCAGAAAAGAAAGAGACAGTTTACCCGGATTCTCGTGTTCCTGGCCTGAACGTTGGCGTCCGTACCGAAGATGTTGATACCGATGGAGTTCTTCACCTTGCGGTACCGCAGGGCAGTGTAAGCCAGGTACTGGCGGATGGTGCCTTCATATCTGAGCACAGTGTCTGACCCATCAACGACCATGTAGAAATCTCGGCAACCTGGATGGTGGTTGGGCAAAAAAAGGGGGCGGGGGACGGGGGGCGCTAAAGGTCATTACGGCACTATTTGAAATAATCTTATCTATCTGCCTGTCTGTCTGTCTGTCTGTCTCTCTTTCTCTCTCTCTCTCTATCTCTCTTTTGTCTCAGTCAGTCTCTGACTTTTGTTTCTCTCTCTCTCTCTCTCTCTCTCTCTCTCTCTCTCTCTCTCTCTCTCTCTCTCTCTCTCTCTTGTCTCTTGTCTCTGTCAGTCTCTGACTTTTGTTTCTCTCTCTCTATCCCTCTCTTACATATGCTGCTGTTTTTAAAGTAGTTTCCACCTATCCAGCACTTCAAACGAAATCTTTGTGCCAGATTGCAAGGACTGCATTATGAAGGCTTTAATCCCGATAAAATTAACATTAAGACTGGCTTAAAAATAATTATTTTCAGAGAGGCTATAAACAAAGACATCTTGGATTTCCCTGTACAACTTGGCGATATTTCAAAGCGTTATATATAATGAAACTAGTCATAATATCAAAACGATATACAACGTTTATTGTTTTTGTTTTGAGGTATGCTAACGTAAAAATTCATGACTACGCGAACTTTAGAGGACTTTCTTCATACAAAATAAAGAATTGATTTATTGAACCATAGCAAGATCTTTCGACATACCAGAACCTTTTGGTGGAGGATTGAGCGTAGCAGCTGTGGAGAAATAAAAAAGGAAATACAATTTTAGTTGACGATAAACGAGTCACTATGCAATGTTTTATTTGATTAAGCATCCACGTTTCCTCTACCAGGAGACATCTTGACACAGCAGTGATGCATTGTCGATCATGCTTCTGCTGCTACTGAGCTTTTTGCTCCCGTCTCCCGCTCAACACTCTTGATACTTAATATTTCAAGAAAGCCCAGGTAACACAGTTGGTAGAGCACAAGACGAACAATAAGGAGTGTCCAGGTTCGACCCCCTCCCCCTCCCATTAGTGTGTTAGACTCTCTCCTGACTAGCTTGATGGCAAGCCAACTTCTGAATATAAAACTCTTTGGTAAAGTTAGGGGGGCAGGAAGCTAATTAAGGCAAAGAAAACACTAAACCGTTTGGATATATGATACTTTTTTTTTTTTTCAAAATTCTCGTTATTAACGTTTGGAACAAAATACGGAACGTTCCTTCCTCTTTTCAGTTTAACGATATGGGTTCTAGCAGTAGCAGCTCCTTGTTCACTTTTAAACTAAATTTCTTGTTTGAAACTCCATAGACAAGGTTCGCAAGTAAAGTGGACAAACTTGATTTCAGGAATTGCACGACCGAACTCTAGTCCTTTGCGTAAGCTTTCACAAATTTTTGTAGGAGTCTTTAAACATCTTATCAATGTGGTTTATCTATTTCTGAAACTGTTTCCTTTCAACGCGGTAACTCTTATTAAAACCTTAAAGACGTTCAACAGAGAATGCAAGAGCTTCTTTTCAGGTTTCAGTACTAAACGAAACAAACAAGAAAAAAATGTAATTTTTATATCTAGATTCACAGACATCATTTTGCTATCGCCAAGCCTTAGGAAAAGGTGGTTTCGATAAAGTGTGACCAATTCAAGAGAGTACCCATGCCGGAGTTTGACTTGAGATCGCTGTATTTTCAGCCCAATGCTTTATCAATGACATGAAAAACCGTTAATGTATATATATATATATATATATATATATATATATATATATATATATATATATATATATATATATATATGAACTGCTCCCATGAGCACTCTTATCAATTATTCCAACTCATCTTCAAACTATATATATATATATATATATTTGTAGATGCTCTTAAACGTTTACTATTATATATATATATATATATATATAAATATTTGTAGATGCTCTTAAACTTTTACTATTATATATATATATATATATATATATATATATATATATATATATATATATATATATGAAATGCTCCCACAGATAAGCACTCTTATATCAATTATTCCAACTTATCTTCAAACTATATATATATATATATATATATATATATATATATATATATATATATAGACATAGATATAGAGAGCGGAGGACAAGCGACACCTTGTTCTCCGCTTGAAACACCAGTGACGTATGAAGAGAATTTAAGGTAAGATCTATATCTATGAAATGCCCACACAGCTGAGCACTCTCATCAATTATTCCAACTTATCTTCAAACTATATATATATATATATATATATATATATATATATATATATATATATATATATATATATATATAGTGTATAGGTAAATAAATGAACTACAAGCACTTTTTTCGGGAATTCTTAGACTCTTATTAATTAAATGTTGAAAAGAATGCTAAAAAAATTTTGGAAAGTAAAGAATTTCCCATATTGACGAACTAGCATCTAAAACTACTCACGCGGACAAGCGACAAAGTCGACCCAGTTGATGGGAGTCCTGCTCTCCAGAACTGTCGGGGCGATGTTCTGGACAGTTTTGGACGGTTCCTCCACTGTATCGATGAGCACCAGGATGCCTTTCGACTGGGCCGTTTGGACTTCCTGGCGGAGCCGCGGAGGAGATTGGGTGCGAAACAAGGGGAAGAAGTAAGACAATTGAAGAGACGGAGAGTGGCACAGAGAGAGAGAGAGAGAGAGAGAGAGAGAGAGAGAGAGAGAGAGAGAGAGAGAGAGAGAGAGAGAGAGAGAGAGAGAGAGAGAGAGAGAGAGAGAGAGAGAGAGGGGCGGTTAAGAAGGCGGAGAGAGCGAGGTGTTAAGGCAGAGGAAAGAGATTTTAGAGTGGATCAGAAGTGATGGAAAAAGAGATTCGAGATGAAGACAATATGCCAATGTGTGTGTGTGTGGGGGGGGGGGGGGGCGCAAAAGGGGAAAAGACCAAAAGAAATAAATACATGGAAAGCGTGACAGTTAAGGAGAGAGAGAGAGAGAGAGAGAGAGAGAGAGAGAGAGAGAGAGAGAGAGAGAGAGAGAGAGAGAGAGAGAGAGAAGTAAGTCAGAATTTTATTAAGAAAACCACGAAATAATTAAAGTGTTGTAAAAACTTTCCTAACCCAGCTATCCCCATGTTTTCCAATTTTATTATAATTACATTGTCAGAAAACTGTCCTTCGATCTCTTTTTCATCTCAAATCTATATGATATTAAAATTTTAGATTTTATTCAGTGATTTTAGCTTTTTTTTTTTAACCTTCCATTCCAAACATTGTTCTAATAAAAAGTTAATCTTAGTCGTCTATTTTGATTGTCTGAAATCTTTATCTCGTCCCACCGATGAAGTCGTTGTTCATGCTTAATGTGTATACAGAAACCAAACCCACAAGCCAACCAACCATCCATCCATCTATCCAACAAAACAAGCAACAAACCATCCATCCATTTATCAAACCAACGAACCAACTGACCAACTATCCATTCATCTACCTAACCAACCAAGCAAGGAACCACCCATTCATCTACACAACCAACAAGCCATCACTTCATCCATCCAATAAATCAACCACCCCACCAACTAAGCATCAAACGATCCCACCAACCAACAAACCACCTATCCACATCCACATCCACATCCACATAACCAACCAATCCTCCATCCATTCGCTCATTCAACAAACGAACCCTGATCCATGAACCATCCATTCCTCTCCCCAACCATCCAACCAACCAACCATCCAAACGTGCGATCATTAAACATTCTGAAGGACTAAATCCAGCCGCCGATTATTGTGCCGTGTGTCTCACCAAGGCTGACGCCCGCTCGACGTTTGGCTCGACCTGACCATCAGTGAACAGAACCAGGATGTTCCCGCTCTTGTCGCCGTTCAGAGCCCTGGTCGCGATCGTGCTGTGGACTGCCAGGGCGCGTCTGGGAAGGTGGATTGATTCATCGGTTCATTGATTGATTGATTCATTCATTCATTTATCTATTGATTGATTGATTGATTGATTGAGTGATTGATTGATTGATTCATTGATATATTGATATATTGATTGATTCATTCATTCATTGATCTATTGATTGATTGATCTATTTATCGATTGATTCATTCATTGATCTTTTGATTGATTCATTGATCTATTGATCGATCGATTGATTGATTCATTCATTCATTGATCTATTGATCGATCGATTGATTGACTGATCGATTAATTGAACTATTGATTGATTGATTGATTCATTGATCTATTGATTGATTGATTGATTCATTGATCTTTTGATTGATCGATTCATTCATTGATCTTTTGAGTGATTGATTGATTGATTGATTCACTCATTCATTGATCCATTGATTGATTGATTGATATATTCATTCATTCATTCATTGATCCATTGATTGATTGATCTATTGATTAAATGATTGATCTATTTATTGAGTGATTGATTCATTGATGTATTAATTGATTGATTGATTCATTCATTGATCTATTGATTGATAGATAGATAAATTGATTGATTGATTAAAATTTTTTTAGATGCTCAGTCATTAACAGTGCTGTCAGAACAATCGTCCGTGTTTTCCTCTCTAATATTAGTATTAAGAAATGCATTTCTTGAAAAATCTCATGAAGTTAAAATAAAGGATATTAGAATCTCAATTATGCTATTTTCTATCATGAATTTCCAAGTGAGATGTGATGACTGTCCCTAGGCATGACGCTCAGCATGCGGGTCACGAGAGGTCTCGTCAATAATGCTTAGTCTAAGGAGAAAAGTCTTGGTCCACAGAAAGAGCTTATTATTTGTCTATATAACTTTTATCATATCCTTCCTGTGCTTTTCACTCCTAACCCTAAATTTGGAGGAAAAGATAGAAAACACCATATACCTATGGATTTCATTTATTGCATTACCTGCCTGCTATTATTCTAAGAAAACATTTTTCTTAAGATTTATGCAGCCTGCAATGCACTGTTCAGATTTGTAAAACAGTGCATTTATTACATACGTGTCACCATACAATTATGACCTGCTCAAAGTAAGGATCGTTTAAGTCTGGCAACATTTATTACTTTTGTATCTTCCAAGATTTAGGTTCTTTATGCATTATAGTTCATCCTTTACGGTGAGCTGTTGGTATTGTTCCAAGAGTTGTGATCTAGCATTTCATATGTAGGCGCATTGCGGTCCAGATACGAGAACAAAGCTGTATTCTGCAAATGATAACCCTGCACGTATGACAACTTTTGGGTGGTAATTAATCAAAGAGTACATCTTCAAGCTTTGTCAGAGGAAGCTGGAACTCTGCAACTTACTGAATCAGACTCTTAGCTCAGCCTTGGGATTTTAAGGCAAAGATTTCCAAGAACCAAATTTCACTGCACACCTTGATGAGATGAAGGTGTTGCTACAATGAAATTGTTAAGGAATATGTTAAGCAGGTTCTGCTGAGGCAAACCCAAGGAATATTGCAAGAAAACCTTTTGCACACAAGGTGTGTTTACACGCCTACACGGTCAGATGAGACGAATGCGATCATCTCACAATAAAACTGCCAGAGTCACTGACCTGTGTACTGGCATTATTGTTCGCGTTGACCAGCGTTTATAGAAGATTTCCCTAAAACCGAGCATCATCAAAGGTTTGCCTTCACAGAATGTATCCTTTGTTAGAAAGCTACAGAAATGTATTGTGACGCATTCATGTCATTCAACAGAATATATTGTTCACCTACATATTATTTGTGATTGCATAGCATGCAGTACCATTTTAACTTATGGCGTATTATTTTTTGTTAATATTTTTTAGGATGATATTATGAGATTGTTTTAAATTCATATTACGATTCTTAACAATACAGTTCTTTAACTATTTGCTTCATGAATTTGCGTTTTATAAAAACGCTACAATCTCTTTGTGAGCCGTCTAACTCTAACAATTTCTTTCTGCAATCTTTTGAATTTGCGTTTTATAAAAACGCCTCAATCTCTTTGTAAGCCGTCTAACTCTAACAATCTCATTCTGCAATCTTTTGTTTTAACTTTTGAAAGACATTCTTTTAAATTCTTCACTTAAGCAATCAATAACTAGGAGAAGAGACGTTATTAAAGATAATAATAATATCATGGCCTACATCCCGCTATCATTCCGAATATTTCTGCGAACTACCTGAATTGCTTGAAATAAAAGCTGAAGTGATGATGATGGCTTGAATAACTACGTTTGTCTATTTTGATCATTTTGAACCCGGCTTATCAGTTCCTTTACACGGTCATTCGTCGCTGAAAGCAACCGGTCGTGCTACCAAAGAGCATATCCGATTCCTCTCCCACGACAAACGAATCAGGTGCGAAGCAGTCTTTACTCGTTGCCATACTCTAGATATTAGTTAACATTTTAAAACTGCAGTTCATTCGGACATGTTCGGAAGTCCCAAATCACGTTAACAATAAATCTAAGCTACTTTGCGAAATTGGGTGTATCATTAATGCCCTTGCCACACATATTGAGATCGTGTCATACGCAGAGTAATAGAATTTGTCCAATTTCTACAACACAAAGGACTTCGGACATTTATAACCCTTGTTCGAATTTTTTTCCTCCCAAATGTATCACAACTAATACAACGTTCATGTTATCTGTATAGTGCACAACCTGAAGATCTACCAAGACTTCGTTGGCGATAAGTTTGGAATTCTCTAAGTGTTACTGTGGTTGGTTAAATGGACTCCACTGTGGTGCCCGAACAGATCAGTATTGAGAGCAGCACCCACCTAGCCGCCCGGATAGCCTCGTTTAGCTCTGTACCAAGTCTGGGATGTGTGAGACTCATGATCTCTTGAATCATCTCCTCGATCTGGGCCGGGCTCCGAGTCTCTAAGGGGATCACAATGTTTTTCTCACTGATAGAAGAAACAGAGGTTGAAAAACTGACTTAGGTCAAACACAGAGTTGGCAAAAAGCTGAGGATTCAGAGATCGAACCCCGCAAGAATCAAAAAACTTTTTTTCATCATTTTCACTTGTAGCCGATTTCTAATATTGCTAGTAGTAGTAGTAGTAGTAGTAGTAGTAGTAGTAGTAGTAGTAGTAGTAGTAGTAGTAGTAGTAGTAGGAGCAGCAGCAGCAGCAGCAGCAGCAGCAGCAGCAGCAGCAGCAGAGGAAGAAGGAGAAGCAACAGTTATATATGTGTAATAAAGCTAGGTCGTAATAAGAGTCTAGAAAAGGTGGCATCACATATAAGATTATTAAAAACAACACAAATGGTATTTGTTCACATCATTTCAAATTCTGATAAATGAATAGTATTGTGTCGCTTACCTGAACAGCACGACACCTACATCAACCTGAGCGAAACTCTTTGTGAGCGCTCTGATTTCTCGGATGACAGCCAGCTTCGCTGTTTCAAAGCCTTTAAAAGAGATGCTGCCTGATCCGTCAAGGACAAAGATGACATTAGGTGGACACTCGGTAACTGGAGGAGACACGTCAGAAAACCTTGTCACTTAGTATGGAAGGCTCTACACAGGGAAGATTATAACTGATTTTCAAAAATACAAACACCAGTATTTCCTGATCCACCAAGGATAAGTTGCCACTTTCAGACAAATATGAAAGTGAGTCTTGCATTTTGAGTTGGCATGAGCAAAAGTGTTGCATAAATAATTATCAATCTTTACATTACTTATATTTCTCTTTCATTGATACAATTTTGAAAAAGATGTAAATGAAGCTACAAAACAATACATAAATTCGTACTTGCAGTTTTCTGTCGCAGTGACTTTAGCAGATTACCACAATAGAGATCAATAAGGTACAATTATTGTTCAAAGGCTTTAGGATTATGTCATATTTATTTTTTAAATTATCTAGGCTGTATTTTTCAATGTTGATGCTTCACTCATGCGCAGTGACGCCGGACCTTTAAAATGGACGGCGCTTTCGAAGCTCCGGACACGTTGAGAAAGGTTTACTTAATTGGTTACGTAGAGCTCACGTGCACCATAGTCCATACAAACTCCATGGTTCACCAGTCAGTTGGACCGGCCCTAATCACCGTTCCTTTGGATCTAAGTCGTCCAAACTCCGTACAGCAGCACGGATATCGTAATCGTGCGATATCTGCCCGAAGCGGGCGAGTTGAATAGTTCAAATCCGGTTCATTTCATTGCCGACGTTTCCGAGGCGTTCTCCTGGCCCGAGCTTGTTCGCGTTCCCGGCCTGTCTGATAGTGAGCACGGTCTCGAACCAGATGCTACAGTGGGTTTGCGACTCACACATATCTGACTTGAGGGTCCGATGGCTCAAGCTTGAATG
>JAWDGP010003560.1:362500-442500 GCA_033675545.1 Elysia crispata
TTTTATTGATTACATGCAGCTACCTTTAAGCTTCCATCCGCCATTAAAGGGTTTATGAGAGCCTTTCTAAGATGGCACCACCATCTGGATGTCCAGTGAGGGGACGCTGTAGCACCAAGAATTAGGACAGGAAGAAAAAAAGCTGGACGAAAACCTCTGGAGTATAGAACTGGCTATATCTATACATTAGTGTTCTATTTACTTTGTAGAATACAGGTGGAGCAAAGATAAAGTAAAAACTGTTAATATCCAGTCATCCACAAATATGTGGAGAAACTAAGAGCTGTTCATCATTTAGATCTTTATGTGGAAAGAAGATACATCTATTTTTACATCTCTTGGCAGACAATTTGTCCAGCAGAAACACGTCGATTAAAATATTGAGTTTGTCACACAAATAAAATTGTAGCAGATTTACAATGGTAAATATAAAACCGCTCAAACGAGCAGAAACCAAAAACAAAAAAAAAAAAAAGACTCTAAAGTAACTCGGACACTTTATGTAAAGATAAGAGAAATGCGGCCTCTCGTATAACATAATCTAGAGTCCAGAATACTCCAGCAGACAAGAATATAAAGAAAGGATAGCATCGAGAGTTGCCGAGAATCAAGAAGAATAAAAAATGTCTGAATCCCCATTTCCAACAAGACGAGCCGCCCTATCACACACAGAGGAATCAGTGTAAAGTGAGGTGGGAATAGCTCTAAATTGATTTAACTTAGCTCAACAAGGCTTTCGCATGGGCTACCTTTGCTATTGCAGTAAAGCAATCTTTAGAAAATAATGCAAAAAATCACGTATCATTATAGTATTTTTTTAAATTCTAGATAAACCGGTTGTACATGAAATGTGGAAGGATTTTCATAATTTTGTTGTTTACAAGTCCATAGACTCTCTTCAGCTTATTCAGCCTATTATGTTGTAAAGAAAGTTCGAGGAAAACGCATCTTGTCTAGAGGAAGAAATTTTCTTGATTTAGTCCTAAAGATGGGGGGCTATGTGAAGCAACCTTTTCTTTTCTTTTTTTTTTTTTTAAATCTTGATCCCACACTTGGTTATGTTAAGAAATATTTTAAAAAAAAGTCTTCCTTAAGGAGAAACAGCCCTGATTTTATTTCTACTTAATAACAATTAGTTACTGGATCTGAACAGTTTATTATAAGTCATCGTCACTCAAGAACTAGTCAACGTGTTCAAAAGAATTAACGACTCACTACTCGATGTAACGTTTAGGGCGGATCAGAGGGGGAAAAAAAAAACCTGATCCATTGAGTGACAGCAAACTTCTTCTGATGAAACATAGCTCTACAAGTTACCGCAATACCTCAAGACACCCCTCCCTGCGGTACTCACCAATCTGCATCTGCGTCACGGTCGCGCTGGTTTGTTGCGGTGTCACGTAGTTGTTGAGGAGGTTGAACAGGTTGTAGGAGCTCTGAATATCTCCTGGGTCATGGTGGACGATTCCCCCCTCGGCCACGCCCAGCGTGCACAGGAACAGGGCCAAGGATGTGAAGACTAGATTAATTTGTCCCTTAGCGTGATGGGACATTCTTTGGTGATACATGGGTGTAAACAGGATATGCAGTGTTCTTCAGATATTCTTTGTAGAAAGAGACGTTGGTGTAGCCACGGTGGACTTGTTATGATAATAGTTACGCTGCTTCGTCTGTAATCCTTAAACTTTTGCCTGAGGATGGAAACGAAAAAGAAGGTTTAAACAAAACATTGGAATCACCGTTTGCAGCATCCTGGTTTTCACGATTATATACCGACCATTAGAATGAGTGCCAGTGGCAATACATTACAGTCTTTGAAATACTATATAAACAAATCTTCAAGATTTTTCTTACGACTAGTTTTGTAACAAAATAATTAATCAAGTTAAGTCAACTAACCCCAGTCGAACAGCGCGTACTGTAAAAAAATGAAGCACTAAAAGATTAAAATCCGTTACTACTGCATAAAAATGTAAGTGTGTCAAAATGATAATAAAAAAAAAGCAGAAAAGATTTAGCTCGTAACTTCTACCTTATTTTGGCTACAGCAAAACTAAAAAAAAATTGTTCCGATAGATTCGAACGACCATATAGATGCAAAGATTTATGAATATCACAAAGGAAACGACTGTGAATTAAATTTTGTTGTTTAGCATCTATGTCAATATAGCAAAAACTTAAGGTTTCCTCCACATCTTAATTAGCAACACACTGCCGTTTGGACTATTGGGAAGTTTCGCCCTTAAAAGTAGAATCTCAAACGTTCTCTGGAGTGGCCGCACTAAGTATAACAAATGTTTGAAGAGTATCATAGATGTTGCACAGTGGATGCCATGAAAAAGTAACAGACTTGACAGTGCTCTTTGACACTTGGGGCACAAAAACTGTAGATTTCCCATGAGAACTCTTCAAGGAATGAGGTTTTGGTAGGTCTGCACTCTGTACTCTCATAAGACCAATTAGGATTTGTACGGCACAAATTTTATGATTAATTTTAACGCCAGAGTTTCTAACCTGAACTTTCCAGGTTTGAGTCCTATAAGTTTGAGCCGTACTATATTTTAATTTTTTAAATCTAAATCCTTATTGCAAAACACGCACGATCAATATAATTTTGATTTTTTTACACGAACCCTCAAAGTTAATTATATCGTAGATATATAATACATGTATAAGAGTTCGGCGGCTAACGAGACAGAGTTTGAGTGCATGATATTTGAGAGAGGAGTCGCATCCAACACCCTGGAACGATTCCATTTTGCTGATTACTTCTTCAAGTAGGTACCACAAAGTCCCTATTTCCCGGCGGTAGAAAAGCTAACGCATCGCTGATGTCGTCAAAATTACCCTACTTTAAAACCTTTTAAAAACTGCCTTATAATAAGTCTACACAAACAAAACTTATATCACTGGAAAGATCGTTTTTTCTTCTTTTGAAACATGTGATTTGTTTTGTTATTCATAAACTGCAGATATTTAAAAAATCTGCATTAAAAAGACTACTTGTTTGAAAATTCGCTTGCTGGCAGCGTCACACAGATGATACAGCTTTCACTAAAATTGCGATATCTCGGCCAAGAAATAATATTTTCGCATAATTCAAACTGTTTCATGACTGGATCATGGAAGAAGCTCTAGTTTAGTTTTATATCACACAAAAGGAGAAATATAGAGGCAGCCATTTTTGGCGTCAAGGTGAAAACTTTGAAGACAAATTAATAAAGCTTCCGGATTAAAAAAAAAACAAGTTGTGTGGCATAAAATTAAAAAGTAACCAATTTCCTCTGTTATTTAAAAAAAATCACGCAACTGTCATTTTTCTTGGTCGAGAGATTTTAAGTTTAAAAAAGTCAACCCAAGGATCGATCTCCAGGCCTTTGCAATGGCCTGCCATGGCTCAAGTGGTTGTTCCCAGCGAGGACAGTTATGTTCATTTATAAAACAATATTTTTTATACGCTATTTATTAAAATAATATGGTTTTCGAAGTATTTGACGAGAGGGTGGGTGAGCAAAGAACAGCAAGAAAGCCCGTGGTCAGTCCAATAAAATTTTTAGAGATTTGATTTTTAAAACTCAATGAATTTTGAAACTGTATGCATCTATGGATTTATTACGCATATTTCAAATAATGCAAACCCGATTTTATCTGTGAATACTCAAATTTGTACGTAAAACCGCATTTTCACTGCGTGTTGATGAACTAAATTCAAAATGGCGGCTGCCGATATGTAGATCTAGAAAGTCATGAATTTGGCCTTAAGTAACCAAATATAATTTTTAGTCTCTATCTTTGGTAGCCAAATCTAATTAATTTTTTTTTTGTTCAGCTTATGCATTTGAAAATATAATGTTCAATCATAATTAATCTGTGATTATATTCTTTTTACTTCAGTCGGCGATTTAAAATGCGCTTTTGATATAGAAGCAGTGATCAAATTATCAAACAAATAGCATAATTAGATTCAGCATCCTAAAAATCAGTAAACCTGAAAGTTTCATTACTGTAGTACGAAAAATGTGTTCTTTATGATAAAACTTCTGAAATATGCTATTTTGACCAATTTTCTTCCAACGCTCAAAATTTGCCGCTAAGCCAATTTTCGGTTTCTTTAACTTTTAAAAATAAATTTCTAGGTTGCTGAAAAATATTGAGTGAACTAATACAATATTTTGTATTAGCAAAATAAATATTGAAACAATCTGAAGAATGTGTGTGTATTTTACGGTGGTCCAAAAGTGCCTCATGTAGTCTATTTGCTTGTAACTTTGATGTGCCACAAGTGTTTTTGGCCATTTTTGGTGACCAATATTTTTTTTCCTTTATTTTCTAACCCCCTGAAATTTTGTATGTGTTTAATCATTGTACTGGACTTTGTAAATATGCCATTTTTTCTTTCATAAAATTTAACAAATGAATTTTATAAATTCTTAAATATAGCCCGATGCACGCAATTCGTTTTGTGGCGTTATGCACAAAATTTAAAAAGCTGTAAAATTTTTATTTCCTAACCGATTATGATGAAATTTGTTGGAAATTTCATTTCGCCACAAGATCTTAGTAGTGCAATTGGTTTTATTCAAATTTGCTGGATTTGAAAAATCACTTTGTGGTCATTTTGGTGAAGCCACATATTCGAACTAAAATAATGTGCCTCAAAATTTGCTTCGGAACATTTTTATTCTATCGCTATTGCTAGGGCAGCTTAAGCCTTTTTTGTCTCCATGTTCTTGTTTTAAACATAAGAGATTGCCACAGTAAGAGCGGAGGGAGGGTAGGGGGTCTCTTTATTTTTCTTATTGTCTGTTAAATGAAGGATGCCAAAGAGAGAGGTAGAGATAGATAGATAGGTAGAGAGAGAGAGAGAGAGAGAGAGAGAGAGAGAGAGAGAGAGAGAGAGAGAGAGAGAGAGAGAGAGAGAGAAAGTGTATGTATGGAGTGTACGTTTCGTACTCTAATTTAACCTTTGTTTGCGGAACAAGGGCAAGAATTGGCCTACACAGATTAATGTCTAGGCATCCATATTCGCCGACTCTAAGGTCGGGTCAAAGGTCAGTGAGGGCGAATGGGTGCTGTCACTCGTGTGTTGTGTTGACAATGCTGGCAACATAGGGAGATTCAGGCTGGACACAAGCGGCCAAAACAAATTGGACCACAACATACATTACCTTACTTGGATTCTAGTGAGTCATCCGGTATGACTGGTTTATTTTTTCTATAACAGACTGACTCAAATGGAAAATAGGTCTACTTCTTAGTTCAAAATGTTTGTTGTACATTAGTTTGCCGACGACATTTGTTTTATTTTCAACCGATTTTCTACCACCAGGTGAGAATCAACCTACAGCCGACTAGAGTGATGTTGATATCATCAATAGACTATAAAAAAAAATTTACAAAATCTACTTTAACGCCATAATGGTGGCTTTGTCTGATTTAAAAATAAAAGATCATATTTTTTTACAATGCCGTCCAAACAGGGTTCTTTTGAAAATAAACATCCCGATCTAACAGTTAGGCATGCCATCTAAACCGGTGTCACTTATCAAATAAAAATTCTATTAACTTATAAGCAATTTTATATAATAACTTTAAGAAACTTGTGGGCAGATAATATTTTTGATTTTTTACAAAGATAGAAAAGAATGAATTACATCGAAATTCTCTCTAAATTTGCAATCATAAATTCTAAATATCCTCAATTTCCACGATCTGTCATATGACTTTTCCGTCCTTAGTATTGACTTATTAAACATACAAAAGTAAAAAATACAAAACAAACCTGTTGTAACAATTTTGCGAACATCATTAATTGTATTGTAGATTGACATGGGAATTGTGTTGCCAACAGTTTTGGACCTAATTTAAGAATAAAATCTAGTTCTTATTTCTAAAAATATAATAATTAAGAAACAGTGCAATATCAAGAAGGAGTAGAAACAAAAAGTAGAGAAAAGAAGAAAAGACAAAAAAAAAAAAAAAAGGGAAGAAAACAGAGAGAAGAAGGAGAATCTTGTATAGACAGAAAACCTCGAACGAATTTTAATTAGAAATGAACGCGAGCTTTGGACTGGGCACGTGAGATTGTTGAGAATAACTTCACATCACATTGCTTGATCTCCCCTGTGTGTGATGCATGTCATTACCGGCTCATGCTGACAGATGTTGGTGCAACTCTGGTGCGTAAAAAATACTCAGGGAAATTCTGGACTCTTGTGGTTAGATTTAACAAGAAATTGGAGTGGTGATTTTAAAATAATAAAAAGGATAAAATAACAGCATTTTTTTAAAGGATTCCACTACTGCACGTGGGCCGAATCACAGAGGTCGGCATTAATAGAAGCGTAGGAACTTAACGATGCAGCTTAGCTCATGCAGATAGCATTGGCTTAAAATCGTCGGAAGATGATTTTGCGTTTATTAATACGGTCCTGAGAATCGGTTCACTTTTTATATGCTTGGGGTAGAGTCTATTATCTAGTCCTTTTCTAACTTCAAAAGAACTGCGCAACAGACGTAAAACTTAAAATTAAAGAATCCGTTCATTGTAAGGCGTCCATATGTGGATTATTTCGATTCGAATCATGCCAAAAATATTTCACAAAAATTCAGTCGCTAAGCATGTTATGTTTAAACATAAAAAGAAGAAGTAAAAGATAGATCCCAAGAGAACAACAACATAAGACTAGAAAACAGCCCACCCTGTTCTGGTCCACTTTATTTAAAGATCCTTGTTGACCCTCCTCGAAAAGTACTCGGTGGTGAACTACTTTGCCCGAATTCTTATCTCCTCATTTAATCGTTTCTTCATGCTAATAAGCATTTTTTTTTTTTAAATCTATAAAGAGATTGGGATTTTAACAAAACAAGCTAACTGTTTGTTATTATATCCTGACCTAAATTAGTTTGTTACGAGTGTGTTATTCTTTGTGTTCGTGTGTGTGTGTGTGTGTGTGTGTATGTTCACGCATCACGCTCTGCAGCTTCCGTAGATCCTCAAAAATTTTTTACAACAGCTTCAACGTCATTTTTTTAAAAGAAAATAAAGTCTAGAAACTCTTAATCAAGACATTTTAAATCTGGATGGAGCTTCCAAAAGAACTCGGTAGACATAATAAAACAGCCATTAGACATATTGAATGCAGTAACGGAAATCGACGAATTTTCTGTACTTTCCCAATCTGTTTTTAGATCCTTTTAAACGCTTATTTGAAAGCTGTGAATGTTCGTATAAAGTGCATAAAGGTGCACTGCCTTGTGGGAATCCTTAGCCGCGCAGTCTTTTAAAAAATACAAGACAATGAAATTAAAAAAAAAGAAACATAAAATCTGTAAATAGTTTTGAATTTTACAAAATTAGCTAACTATTCTTAGTCTTAACTTTCAATTAGCCTCTAGGATTTCTTTGCACAGCAAATTGCTCCCCACTGGGCAGCTTTAATTATATAATATGCCGCAGCAAAAATTAGAAGGTAGCTTCATTGTTTTCCAAGAAAATTCTTCCAACGCAAAAAAAAAAAAAAAAAAAAAATACTCTACGGATAATCTATTTAAGCCTTATATTCAACATATTCCTGAGATCAACTTGATTCCAGCAAAGTTGCTATGAAAAGTAAGCAGTTTTGGTAAAAAATCCCAATCTATTTATAGAAGTAGCTTAGAGTAAATAAGTAGCTATAAATTCTCGCAAGACAGTACACCTCTAAGCACTTTCTGTATCTACATAGCCTTTCAATGCGTCTACTGGAGGATTTTGAAACAGATTGATGTAGTTATCTGTTTTTCAGTACTTTTAAAGCTGACAGTAAAACTCGAGGCACCCCGGTGTATTTGCACGACACTTGGAAATTGCATTATACATGTAAGGCCGGGCCTACCTCTTTTTATGTTTCCAGTAAAGCAACGCCTTCGATATAATAATTCTAGCAAAGTTACAGGCTAGCGTAAATCTAAAACAAGAGGTGATCTGACCATATTGCATGACTTTCTAAACCTTATGCTTCATGCTGTATTATCTATTTCTTACCCTTTTTGAATATAAATTTGGTGACGTAATACGATTTCATTAGATATTACACTAGTTTTATCATAGCGCATTAAAAAAAACAAACATAGAATGATATTATGATGGCTGAGACAACATAAAAACATGATATTTTTTTTTGCCACAACTGGATCTATAAAAATACATGCGCATCCACCCACACGCCCTTTACCCTGCGCCCAAAGTTTGAAAAGGAAAAGGAGAAAGAAGAGAACATCATTATGATAAAAGTAGACAAAATTAATCAGTCGCTCATAAATGTGTTGATAGTTAGACTCAATAGACAAAAAAAAAAAAAAAGGTTGGGAAAGAGAGAGAGCGAGAGAGATAGTTGGATACAGTGGTTGATAAAAAAAGTAGTTGCAGATTTTAAAAAAGTATATCGACAAACAGATAAATGAAAGTTGGTAGATCAAGAGATCGATTTTTCAAATTATAAGTCTTGGAGATAAACGAAAAAGGAAGTAAAATATGAATGAGTCACAGAGAGTAAAATAGAAGAGAAAGATAAGGTACGAAGAAGAAAAGAGAAAATGGAGGTAGGCCTATAAACAGATAGACAGTAAGATTTACGAATTAATTCATCGACGAAGACAAATAAATTGATAAGTCCTCAGAAAGATTGATATAATAAAAAGCAATTTGTTTCTTTCTCCACTATCTCCTCAAAAACCATTTAATGTACTGTAATGAAGTTTACTGAATTTAATCTGTCGAGATAGGACAAACAAAATGGAAGAAAAGTTATCGATTGAGACTAAATAATGCTCTTTGAAGTTCATTATATATCCATGTAATTCATTTAAATTTTTTGTCAAAATTGCTCCGATAAACTAGTAACATTTAATAGAGGGATGACGCTTTCAAAGCAAACAATTGTTTTTACATATAAATATTAAAAAGAGTGAAAATCTGCAAAAATTAAAAAAAAAAAATTAAATTAAATTTGCCCTTCTACAGCGAAAAGACAGTAAAAGTGATGAAAAACAAGCCGTTCTGTGCAGGAGAGGTGTATTTAGTGATTCCAATGGTCAGTGTTTTAAGAACAATTATTGTCATCGTCGCCTTTTCTTCCTGGATTGGCGGTTGCGAATGTAAACACTACTTCTGCTTCCTTTACACGTGTTTGGTATTTCTATATTGTTTTATGTCTAGGATATTGACCAGAGCTACTAAGTATCAACAAGGAGCTTTAGAAACATTTTATTAACGTGCCACTCTTAATTTGTCTTACATGAGTTATACAGATTGTAACTAGATCTAGAATAATCATAAACTATAGCAATCCAGGGTTACACTTTTAAATATCCTTAAAAAAAAAATTTCTGTAACATTGTCTGAGCAGTTGCACATTTTTTTACTTTATATTGAAGAGAGCTTTTCACTACATCAGGTCGAACGCTTCATTGTATCTGTAATGGGTCATCATCACCACGTTATGGTCTCGGTCGAGAGATAAACTGAAAAGAGATCAGCTCAAAAGAAAGCACCAGAAATTAGTTTATATTTTTTCTTTAAGATCTCTCCCTCATCTAAAGAATGTCTACATGACAACGTGAGAAGAATTCCAATGTCTCAAGGTTCTATATATTTTAAACTGTAGCATGAATGGCTCTGGAGGGGATGTATATCTATTATTGCTTTTCTTTAATAATAGTCTGCTATTTATGCGAAGTTTGCATTTCTTCATTGTAATGTCTTCCCCACCATTCCTGTTCATTTGAACGGGCAATCATTCTTGTGTGTATATATATATATTGCCGATTTGTTATGCTTGTTTTGTTAGATATAGCTGTTTCACAACAGAGCAATCTCTAGACTTTTTTTCTGCATTTCATGCAATCGCCCACGTGGGGTGGGGGGGGGAGTGGAGGTGCGGGCAAACTAGGAAGATAGAGAGGAGTGGATAGAAGGTGGGATGTTGCAACCCATATATCTCTAATTTTAGAGAGATACATTGATAGAGAGATGATTGAGGGGGGGGGGGGAACTAAACTGAATTTAAGAGAGAGAGGGAGGGATGGAGGGAGGGAGAGAGAGAGAGAGAGAGAGAGAGAGAGAGAGAGAGAGAGAGAGAGAGAGAGAGGGGGGGAGGGAGGGGGAGAGAAAACGAATTGGCAGAAGTTGACGTGATAAAGGTTAAATTGAAAGATTGATAATTTAGGTAGATGAATGCATAGATAACAGTAAGTAAAACGATGGATATATAGTAAAGAGTTCGCATAGACATAAATAGAACGATAGATTGCTAGGTGAGATAAAGAAAATTATGAAAAAAAAGTAGAGAATGAATGTGGGTTTAAAAGAATATAAAAAAAGAACAGAATGCGTGTAAGACAAAGGAATGTGGAACTTTGAGGGACGGGGGGGGGGAGGGGGAAGGGGGAGAAATAAATGACTAAAAGATTACAGAAGTGAAAGGGGCTTTAGGAGAGAGAGAGAGAGACAGAGAGAGAGAGAGAGAGAGAGAGAGAGAGAGAGAGAGAGAGAGAGAGAGAGAGAGAGAGAGAGTGAGAGAGAGAGAGAGGGTGAGAGTTGGCAAATAAATAAATGGCAACAAAGAAAAAATTAATAAATATAAAATTTAAGAAGGATAATCCCCAATAACGCTGTTTAAAATTAAACAAACAAAAAAAAAAAAATGAGAGCCTGGCGACGAAGTTAGCGTATCCCAACTTTCCTGTACCTTCGCCGAGCAAATATTGATGAGGCACCCTTTTTCTATGGCCATCACAGGTTTCTTCATAACAGTAAGTCGTAGTTAGAAGAACCAACAAGAGACACGTACAACGCATAAACTCGGAGCATCTTGAGATGTTGACACTGCATCCGCCAAGGAGAAGGAGACGAGGAGACCTTCTACAAATACTTCAGCATCACTCCCAACCTAGGTGTGTGCATGCACGTCTCCTGAACTGCTGCGCACTTTATGATGTTACGTACGAAATTGTAGTGCTGGTTCTAATACCTTCTGGGGTGCAGAGTGAAGTGAGAGACAGAGAAAGAGAAAGAGAGAGAGAGAGAGAGAGAGAGAGAGAGAGAGAGAGAGAGAGAGAGAGAGAGAGAGAGAAAGAGAGCTAATATTGGTAGATACCATACAAGTATTCTGACTTAAAGGGGGATAACTACGTGGGAGGCCAAAATGTCATGAAATTTATTGACATTTCAAGCGTTTGGTGAGGCAATGGTGCAATAAGTAAGATGAAATTCGAGAAAGTTAAACAAGGAAGACCGCTAATTCTCAAATTCTCACGAATTTTAAGGCTTCGCTTTTGAGATAAAGGAACCACAGCGAGCTCAGTTTGGGCTGGATACGGGCAAGGTTCTGAAACTTTACCGCAGAGCTGTTAGATCATTCGGTCTATGGTTGAGCTATATTGACATCTTTTTTGGCCATGTTCACTAAATAGCGCAGTGCGAGATATGATGTATGGCCGAGATCCAGGAAATCTTTGAAATCATGCGTTCCTAGCTTCGCGGTCAGAAGCAAGGGAGAAAGGTGCAATGTCACTGTTATCTGTTTGTACGCCCACGATCATTAGAAAAATATTTTTTACCGCCAACACCAACTTCAAACCTTATGCCTTCAAAGTCACAGAATTTTATCATTTTCCGCCTCCTTTAAGTGCATACAAATGAGAAGTTTGATATGATGAGATTTGAAACCACAACATTTGATGTTTCCATTTTGAAAAGCCCAAAACTTGTTTTCTTCCCAACCATCTCCGTAGCAATAAAGAGAGAGAGAGAGAGAGAGAGAGAGAGAGAGAGAGAGAGAGAGAGAGAGAGAGAGAGAGAGAGAGAGAGCTCCTGCAGCTAAGTCAAGTTCAGAAAAAGCTAAGACAGTAAAAGTCACCGGGCTTCAATGTCGAGAGTGTTGGTTTAATCATGCTCAGTCCAATTAACTGAGCGAGAAGTCGGCACAGATTTCTGGTTGCGGTTAAAGCCAAAAGGCCACTGAGAGTGCCTGACGGAAGTCACGCTGAGCTCAAGATCAGTTTAAACACAATCCATCTGCACAACTTCAACTGGCAAAAAAATATTTTTTTTAAAGTCTCTCAAATTTGGGCAAACCAGGAGTTGTCATCAATCCATATCCAAAACAGATAAAGTCAGACATTCAGGAAGCTCGGTATATTGACGCAATGTGATTGTTCGTGATTGTATTTTACCTACAGGCAGCATAGTATGTTTTATCTCTCTCTCTGTCTCTCTCTCTCTCGTTCTTTCTTTCTCTTTTCCTCTCTTATGTTTTTTCTTTTTTGTTTTTTGTTTGCTTGAGTCTGTCTGTGTATCTGTCAATCTTTGTATGTTTCCTTTCTCTTCCTCTGCATTTCTTCTGCCTCTGTTTCTGTCCGTCTATTTGTCTGCTAGTCTATCTTTCTATTTGACTACCCCTCTCACTCACTCCTTGTGGGTGTTTCTATCCCGTCTCTGTCTTTGCCTATGTCTCTGTCACTCTCTCTCTCTCTCTCTCTCTCTCTCTCTCTCTCTCGCTCTTTATCTCTCTCACTCTCTTTTTACCTCTCTCTCTTTATCTCCCTCTTTACCTCTCTCTCTCTCTCTCTCTCTCTCTCTCTCTCTCTCTCTCTCCCTCTCTCTTTCTCTTGATCAATTGCTCTTTCCTTAATCTCCCCGCTAGTTGATTCAAGTATCCATCATCCCTTCTTTCGTAACCTCTCTTATTCTCTCTCTCTCTCTCTCTCTCTCCCTCTCTCTTTCTCCTCTCTCTCTCTATCTCTCTCTCTCCCTCTCTCTCTCTCTCTCTCTCTCCCTCTCTCTCTATCTCTCTCTCTTTATCTCCCTCTTTACCTCTCTCTCTCTCTCTCTCTCTCTCTCTCTCTCTCTCTCTCTCTCTCTCTCTCTCTCTCTCTCTCTCTCTCTCTCCCTCTCTCTTTCTCTTGATCAATTGCTCTTTCCTTAATCTCCCCGCTAGTTGATTCAAGTATCCATCATCCCTTCTTTCGTAACCTCTCTTATTCTCTCTCTCTCTCTCTCTCTCTCTCTCTCTCTCTCTCTCTCTCTCTCCCTCTCTCTTTCTCCTCTCTCTCTCTCCCTCTCTCTCTATCTCTATCTATTACACACATATATTCTCTCAACATGTAATATTTTAACATAGGAATGCCCCCCCAAACCCATCTTTCTGTTCCTCCTCCAGATCTCCAACATCCAGCAGTCATGCCAGCCAAGCCCGTCATACCCACCAGTCTATTTATGGCACCCTTTATGCTTACGTCAATATTTGTGTTTGGTGAATGTAAGAGTTGTGTGCTCCTCTCTCTATAACAGGCCCTACCTAGACTGGGGCCCAACTGAAAGAAAAAAAAAACTCTAATTGAGGCCCGCTGATAACGGTTTAAGTTCAGATACTCTCTTGTAATCTCGAAACCTGCAGTAGGATTTATGTTCCTTAGGCAATTAACTTTGTTGACCCTTAAAAAAAATAACATTTTTTCTTCATAAAAGTTGTCCGCTGCGAGCCATTTAAGTAAAAAAAAAATAATGATATATTAATTACTCGTGGAGAAACACGGAAATATGTCAGCTTTATGCAAACAAATGATGAAGAGAAAGTTTGAAATCGTTTTTAAGTTTTTCTTCCTGCGTGAATTTTTTTTCTTTGTTTGAATTACTAAGAAGCTTGAACTAAAGAACTTATTTCCTCTGACTATGATATTTTGGTTCCTTCCTATTTTGGTTCCGGGTACTTTGTTAGCAAGATGTCTTAATCTTCTGCTTGGTGTGAACGGACCTGGGGTCTGTGCCTTGAAGGTCATGTTAGAATCCAACGCATTCGAGATCCGGGGATTCCTCAAACTTTATGGATAGTTTATCAAAATGACAAAACTATTTCAAGTTCTCTTCGTCTCACTGGATGTTAACATAAAAAATGAAAGTTGGAAGACTGGAGCTACAAAATTTAAAAAAAAAAAAAGAAAAAGAAAAAGTGAAACAAAGCAATTCATGTTAAATGAATTTGTGAGAAGAAAATAAAACAAATATAGATTGAATCGTAACACACCGGTTAGATATTGTAACAGTGACTAGCGGGAAACGATTGTGAACTATTTTGGTAAGATCTGCCAACATCATTTCCCTTTATATTTTCTCAGATTTCTTGAGCATTGGCCCTAGTCTACATTTCGCGAGTCACACCTTTTATGATTTATTAACGCTATAACCATATTTCAATTTCTATCAAGCCTTGTATGCATTTTCGTTTTCCATCCTCATGTTATCCCGAACAATCGGAATTATCTCATTATATGCAGCGGATTTAACAAAAACAGAGCGTGAGACTTTGTTTCCCCCTCACTTGCACTTGTGATTGCTTCCAATATCATGGTTGCCTGCCCCCCCCCCCCTCCCCAATTCCCAATTAAAAAAAAAAATCCCCTTCATGATGTAGTGTAACTGCTACAGGTTTAAAATCAATCAAAGCTCATTTACCTGGAAGCATAACTGTTGTTGGTGAAAGAGAGAAATCTAACGACGCCGGACAACTGTCTTTGTTAAACAGCATGAAAACTCACTATAATATGCACAACAAGATAGTTCTAACTAGCCTGACTTCTATAATAGGGAGAAAAAGTTCGATGTCACTTGCCCTGAGCACCGCTTAGTAACTGGTTCTAAACCAGTTGTTGTGTTCCGTTTTTTCAAAAGCAAGATTGTCCCAAGAGAATTGTAAAACATTCTGGTCACAAGTTAATGAAAATCAGCTTATTCAGGTCTCTCAAGATCGATTACAAGATCTTCATAAGATCCTTTACAACAATTTATAATAGACTATGAATTCTAACCCAGAGTAACAAAGGATAATTTTATTTCAACCTATATAACAATGAATGTATGAAAGATCTATAAATAAATTTGGATTTCCTAACAGTACTTTAACTATTCTTTTTGTGGTGAATCAGTGATAATAAAGCCTGGCCCTATTATTATTTTGTTATATCAATCAGTGGCCTTATACCGTGGCTACTTATTTTCCCTAAGAATGTATAGAACTGGAACCAATAGTGCAAACCCGGTTGATATCCTTGTCGGATCCGATTATCTTTACAGCGATTCTCACGTACTCGCCCGGCAATGTGTTGTGTCGTGGTATCGGTTGAAGCCGATCCGGCGACATCGATTATTGATAGATCATACAGTGTTGACAAGAAGAATTCTAGGAAAGTCCGTGACCAAAAAATAAATTTAAAAAAAAAAAAAAGAAAAAAAAACCAACACCAGGTCGAAATTTCCCGACATAATATTTCTTAATCTATCGCTGACATTGGGTGGTTTTTTTTTTTTTTAACCTTATTTGGATGTTAACTATTATTCTTTCTTTTTTTTTTCTATCTCTGCTCCTCCGCTTCCTTCTTCTCATCTTTCTGTTTTCCTCTCTTCTCTTTCTGCTTTTCCTTTCCCCTCCCGCATCTCTTACCTCTCTTGCGTAGCTACATTCTTTTTCCTCACTTTTTTCTTCGCTTTGTTTCGTCCAACCCAACAATTAGCGATAAAGCACAAGTCATTAAAGTTTTGAATATTTTGAAAGTTATATTTGTGTGGTGGGTAACGAATATATCAATGATTAATAATTTAAACGCAGCCAAGAGAGGGTTTTGAAACGATTTCAAACGTTACTTCTGAATAGGGGCTGGATCTATATTAGCAATGCCATATACTAGTATACCTTAGTCGATCGAATTAATATTTTTGGTATGCAACTTGTTAAAATTACAATCCTTACCTTTTTCAGTCAAAAATAAGTAAAGTTGCGTAATCACAGGATGATTTTTAAGCATCAAAACTTTCTTGATACAAATAACAAAAAAAGATGTCTTCGTGCATGCCTCTATACACAGCAAGAACATCGCCTAGCGGCCACTTTTATCATCAGCCATACATTTGTTACTCCTGTAATGACTTCTTTGGCAGTGAATTGTATCGAAAGGTTAAATACCATCCGGCCTGTATCACATACACTTCATCTTGAGGAATTATCAAGTCTAACAAACTTGAACAGATTGTTTCCAACGTGTATATCATGGCCTGACCGTCACAAAAGAAAGGAGGGAAAAAAAAGGGGGGGGGGGGGGGGCGCAGAGAGGGGGTATCCTCACATGGTTTTAAAGAAACCGTCAGACCGTTACACATTTTCTTTTTCTTTTTTTTTTGGCTTTGTTTTTGTCTAGTGCTTAAGACTGAATAAAGCCTACATTGATTTCATAATGAATTAAACATTAATGAAAAATAATTCGGTAATCGCTATACCCCAAAGCTGAAGATTGCCAAATCTTCAAACGAGTACTTAGAGTCAAGTATCGGGAAGTCTGATTTGTCCTCCCACAAGCTTTTTATTATTGATACAAACAAATAAATGTAAGTAAGATTATTAGATTTACTTTTAATAACAATTATTTGAGCTTTAAGGATTTGTTTAAACGTCAATGTTAAGGTCGTCTCTATCCCCAAACAGACCAAAGTCTACCCGTCTTTCATTACACTTGGCTTGTAAAATCTTCAAAGAAGGGGCGAAACAAATAAACAAACAAAAAATTGTATTCAATGCCAGATGGATAATCCATACAAATAATCGGTTTCAATTCGGATCTCGGAAACAAGCAATACGAAGCTGGGATATCCTTAACCAAGCAAGTAAAGCGGCAAACTTTTACAAAGATCTAGTCTTTAAACTTGACCATTTGACAGATATTATAGATCCGGATAAATAATGTGTACAAAGAATGACTAGTGCAAGTTATCAGTACAGATAAAAATGCTCTGAAACCAGTGGGTCTAGACACTCTGAGAAACAGGTTGTATTAGTACCTTTGATCTGCCACAAGTGTTACAATAATACGCGAATTTTGTTCACACCACACGGCGACAAGTTAGAACAAGATTGTTCATATATTTTTTTTTTCAATATGCTTCAGACAGTTTTATTGTTTGAAAGGCGACGAAATATATAATGTTTAAAACCAGGAATTAAATGTTGCTATGTTGACGTGACATTTTTCCTATTCAGAGGATTTGCTCAATAAGGAAATGCCAAACTTAACTTTCCTAAAGAGACTTAACATTCTCATAATGTCCTAAAATCGTTTATGGAGGAAAACAATATTGAATTTCTCAAGATGGTTTGTCATTCAGAATCTAGAAAGAACCCACCATATCGATATCATTATCAGTTTTGCTAACTTCCTAATGTTCCTTAAGACTCTGTCAGAAGCTCTCATCGAAGGTGTCACTATTTTGTTTCGTATTAACCCAAGGAAAAACAACAGAAACAGCAACAGCAACAGCAGCAGCAGCAACAGCAACAACAACAATGATAGCAACAATCACGAAATCAGCAGCAACTTCAAAGACGACAACGTTTACAAAATCGGCAACAACAACAACAACAACAACAACAACAAAAGCAACGCATAATCTACTCACCATCAGCCGCAAGGGCCGAGCAGAAAGAGGAAGTTGGCCCAGTACCCCACAGGCCTACAGCTTAGCACACGCGTCTCGCTGGGTCGGTACCGTTGATCAGTGTGTGTGTAATGGTCGGACTCCAGTGGAGCGTCTCCCACCAAGACCAACAGGCCAAATACCGCTACAATCGGCTCTAACAGCCTGCGACCATTTGGACAGGGATTTCCCTCCTGATCCACAAACACACAGAACTGTTGAGTGCGATACTCGTCTCGTTTATTCTTGGAAAACTCTGTCGCTCAAGTGCAAGCAACTCGGCGAAATGTTTTTTAAGGACAACTGAGGTTTTTTTAGTCTAGATGATTACAAAGTGGTTTCGAGAAATTACCATGTCGTAACCAAAAAGCAACTGTTACCGGAGGAAACGAAGGTAGAAGAGCTAAATGTGGGAGGAATACAATCACGCGAAACCATAAAAAATAAGTGAAAAACCAAACTTCGGGTAAATCCTCTTTTCTTTCTATCTTGTCCACACTGCTCCAGGAGGAACTCTTCACTAAACGAAGGGTTTTTTTTTTTGGCGTCTTCTGAGGTATGACCCTACTCAAAGACGAAAACGAAAAACGAGGTGGGAATGCGGCAGAGTTGCAGTGTCTTGCGCATTTTATAGGAGCGAAGGCGGAGGTCTTTTCTGTTGACTTAGATGTGGCACATTCTGAGCTGTTGAACTTCTTTTATGTCTTTCTCAAGGCTGAGATGTTTGCAGTGTGCCTGCTTAAAGAGCTGTGGGCTGCTTCGATATGGCCGTACAATCAGATGACACGTGAGTTACCTGGGGTGTGGAGCTTACGGTAACGAATAGAAACAGTAAGAATGTGAAGATAGAGTATGACCAAAAAAAAAATGTGAGAGGATTGAAGGAAATATAAGGATAGACTATGAAAACATATATGACGAATAAAAAAAGATATACCTAATTAGATTAAGCCACATGTAAGAAGTCTATGAGAATGTAGTGTTGTGGAAAAGAAATGACACATTAGAAGGGGCCAACGTTATGAGTTGTGGGAGGGACTGGGGAGGGAGTAACCAGTCGGGAATCTTTTTTTAATCCTTATTCCTTTATTTATTTATTTTTTATCTTTCTGCAAAAGCAGAATTGTCAGTTTTAATTATGGGCGAAAAAAAATTGGCCGGTGATGGATATGGTACATTACAAAATTTAAAAAGAAGTAAAATTAAAATTAACATTGTAAATGTTTTATTTGTTGGAAACACTCTTCATCATTCCTGGAGAATTCAGTTCCCCAGCTATTGAGATGCTCTGTCCTATCAGGTGATCGATGGTTCTGTCATTTTAAAATGAGTGGCGCATTCCAGAGTTCTTATAATCAGCACAGCTTGTTGAGGGCAGGACCGAGAAATACAATGGCAATGTGAGAGGCGGGTCAGGGACAGCTGAGCTTGACAACTCATGAGCCAAGTACATTTTATCCTTCCTCTGTAACTTGAGTTCCAAACAGTTGTAAAACAGTTTTTAGTCATCTTTCCTTTGGATTTGGGCTTTCAAATAAGGAAAACAGTTGTAAGCATAACAGGAACAAACTAATCTGATTTTATTATAATATCATATGAAGATAAAAAGGACGCCATGTATTTCTATGAAACACATGAATCACGCGCAGAAGATTGATATGTCCAAAACTGTACTATGTAAGTGGACATTACTTCCCTATCTGTCAGTTTGTCTGTTTGTCTCTGTCTATCTCTCTCTTCCTTTTCACTATTTTTTTTTTGCTTTCTCTTCTTCTTCTTCCTTCTCTGTCTCTCTCCCTCCCCCCCCTCTCTCTGTCTCTGTCTCTCTCTCTCTCTCTCTCTCTCTCTCTCTCTCTCTCTCTCTCTATCTATCTATCTTTTCTTCTCCTATATCTGTCCACCCTGCCCCCAAGTTTTAACTCTGCTCAGTCTAATTTTCTTTGACTTTCACATTACCTCATCACGCTTTCTATCTCATTCCCTGTGTAAATGTGTTCTCTGTTTAAACATCAGAATCCCTCACGTTACAATCCGTTTGTCTGCCTCTCTCTCTCTCTCTCTCTCTCTCTCTCTCTCTCTCTCTCTCTCTGTCTCTCTCTGTCTCTGTCTCTCTCTGTCTCTGTCTCTGTCTCTCTCTCTCTCTCTGTCTCTGTCTCTCTCTGTCTCTCTCTGTCTCTGTCTCTGTCTCTGTCTCTCTGTCTCTGTCTCTCTGTCTCTGTCTCTCTGTCTCTCTGTCTCTGTCTCTGTCTCTCTGTCTCTGTCTCTGTCTCTCTGTCTCTGTCTCTCTGTCTCTGTCTCTGTCTCTCTGTCTCTCTGTCTCTGTCTCTGTCTCTGTCTCTGTCTCTCTGTCTCTGTCTCTGTCTCTCTGTCTCTGTCTCTGTCTCTGTCTCTGTCTCTCTGTCTCTCTGTCTCTGTCTCTCTGTCTCTGTCTCTGTCTCTGTCTCTCTGTCTCTGTCTCTGTCTCTCTCTCTCTCTCTGTCTCTCTCTGTCTCTCTCTCTCTCTCTCTCTCTCTCTCTCTCTCTCTCTCTCTCTCTCTCTCTCTCTCTCTCTCTCTCTCTCTCTCTCTCTCTCCCTCTCACTGTCTCTCAAAAGACAGGTCTATTTTGTTAGATGACGAGTATAACGCTTTATAAGCAAATATTGAAGGCTCGTATGAACCTTTGTCCATGTTGTCTGTAAAATATTAGTTTTCCACATTGATCAGCTAGGTATAAATTCCCCGCAGCCCCACCTACAGTCTCTCCGTAGATCAGATGTAAGGTAACTTCAATGTTTCATCAGCTTCGTGATCAGTTGTCACGATCTCTGACCCACAACAAATAGCACATATTACAATAAATCACAAACCGCAGCAACGGCATGCTTAACGCTCCCTAGGATTTGTTTCATCTGATCTTTTATTCAGTTGGCAATCCAAGCTTTTCAAGAAGTTGTGTATCCAGCTCAGTTGGCAATCCAAGCTTTTCAAGAAGCTATGTATCCAGCTCATCTTGTTCAGTGGCTACATTTTGAAACCCGGTTTGATTCGTTAACAGATGGTTTACTTTAGGTCAACAAGGGAGTGGTTCAGGGTACTGTATAATTTATAAACTCACCGTGTCGCTGTATTTACCACGACATTCTACATTCCGAGAAGAAATAACTTTACGTCGTATAGATTCACAGAGTGATTGTTTTGAGACTTAGGAGACGAATTTCTTTGGCAGTTCTCGTCAAAAAAGGGCAAATATGAAGCTTTTCCTAGAAAACACCCACGAGCGCCATGGAACCGTTCAACGTTATTGACAGATTAAACTTCTTCAGAAAAGAAAAATAAAATTAGCCGCATCACGTGACATTCATTTTAGGTTTCATTCCGACCCTGCACCCTGTCCAGGGGATTAGCCTCTTGGGACCACATCTGGTGTGTGTTTAGCATGGGAATGCTGCAACTGCTTACCTCCAGCCCCAGAAGCAGCGATCAAGTGTGATGTCGCAGTAACCTAGACAGCGTCAGAGACCATGGTAACGACTAGCAAGGTGAAATCCGCTTCCACCTTCAGGAAGCCCAAGCCAAGATTCGAACCCGGAACGTGTGTACTGTTAACGCTCTACTGAGACTGAGCTATCTAGCACGCTTGGGTTTGGTACTTTTCAAACTTTACTTGAACTGCTACAGTGCCTGTGACAGAACGCATCAGAGAAATACTTAGACGGCACATTCTAAACATTATTGGATCGTTTTTATCCTGTCCCAGTCCGCGATCCTGCCGATAACAAGCGCTTCGTCATTATGTTGACAAAGATCCGTAACTAGAACTCAAAGTTAGATCTAGCTCCAGATTCTTAATCTTGATGCAAAATAGAAAAAAAAAAAACTGAAAAAGTTAAACTCATCGGTGTTGATCATTACTAAAATTTCCCACAATATCGATATAATTTTTTCCATTAAAAAAGAATCAGTTTTCGAAGACTTTACTTGAAAATTATAGTGAAATGCGAATATGAAAGTGTTAGGCCTAATTGCTAGATTATCTTCATCGTCGATGTCTCTTTACCGTATCTGATGTCACGTCCGTTTAGAGGTTACTCCAAACAGGAACACTAATTTCTAACACTGATTCACGGGTCTGGCAGTTCTTTCTTTTTTCATGTGACCCAAAGCTCTCACCCGGGATCAGACTGAACTATATCCTGTAAGGTCAAATAAATCTTCGTGGAAGGTTCAAGGACGTGACACAAACCGAGGAAAACCATCACGTCCACACTTTTGGGTAGAAACTGGTTGTGGAGCTCTTTGATTGGTCGAGATTGAAAGATTCCGCATCAAAGCAGAGTTTAGCCTGTGAACCAAATGTATTTTGAATCCCAATTTTGATATCTGACTCAACTAAGTCTACAAATACCATGAGTTAAAACTGAAAATATTGAACGCGAGTTGGTTTCGGCATGAGTAACGTTAATGCTGATGAGTCTCAATTTTTTAGTTTGTCTTCGTTTACTGAAAAATCGTTTGCGTACACTTAAAGAGGATCTTTCGTTCTTCTGTTAATGACTACAATAAAAATATACTTACTAGAAGGGGTATCATTTCATCAAATGGCATCCAATGGACTCCATGGATAAAGCTACAGAAACTGGATTTTGCAGACGACTTAGCGCACCTTTCACATACCCAATAACTCTCAACAATCTATCAAAATTTATTAGATTGAGAATCCATCTTGACAAGTCAAAAGTTGTTAGAGTAGGTGCACATCACATAGGACGGGTAAAGATTAAGGAATATTTTCTTGAAGAGCTTGAGTCAATCTGCTATTTGGGGAGCATCATCATCAAGGAGGGAGGAACTGCAGCTGAAACGAAACCAAGGGTTTGAAATGCCCAGGCAGCTTTCAATAGTTATATTGGATTAACTGTGAAAGGCAAAGGATGTATCTGTCCCCGAACAAAACTGAGAATCTTTAACTCGACTATCAAGTCTGTTTCTCTGTATGTCTATGAAACATTGAAGGCATCCTCCAACTGTATGGAGCAGGTTTTCATCAACAAGTGTCTTCGCAAGCTCCGTAGGTAAAGATGTTCAGCTAAAGTCATCAAGTCAGATATTAGGAAGTTTGTAGAGCAGAGCAGCCACCGGTTGGTGATGAAATAGGATGAAGACGATGGAAATGGATTGGTCCCACTCTCAAGAAGTCAGACAAAGTATCACAAGCCGAGCCCTGGATTGGAACCCTCAGGGTAAAAGATCACTGGGGAATGACCAGGTTGAACTTGGAGAAGGATCAGGAAAGACGGTCTGATCAGAAGTGGAAGGACATAGACAGGATTTCAAAAAAAAAAAAAAAATCTGTCTCGGGTGAGAAAGGCTCTGATGAGGATGTATCATATATCATCCGGCCACATGTACTGAAGATTAAATCTTTACACATTGATTACTGCAACACACACGAAAATGGAGAGATTGTAATGAAGGAAATAAAAAGGCTAAACCACTTAAATCAATAGTTTTGTGTTTTCTGATAACCTGATACCAGTCTGTCCAGGTTTGATTCCCACCAGGTTACTAAACCTGCGACACAAACAAATAATATTGCAGCACACAACAGATTCAGTGACTGTGAATTATGTCTTTATGTGAGATTCGTCGGGAAATGAAGGGAACATTCAACTTTTAGAAGAAATCTCAGGTTTTTTTTTTTTTAATTTTTGAAGGAAAGTTATAAATCAACATTAGCTCTACACTTTTATTCCTTTTGGATCTTGGTAGAAAAAATTGGACCCTAGTAGCAAAACAGAGGCTTTCCCTCTTAGTGATTAGAATTAATATCAGGGGAGTAACACTCTTTCATGCCTCGCCTTCTTTTTTTTACCCCTTTTTTGTCTTTTATCAATACGTCAAAGAGAACTAAAGTAGTTGACATTGAGCATAATTATTTAAGGACTTTGTCACTGCAGGCTTGTAATGAGACACTAAAATAGTTCTTAATATTTGTTTCTTTTACAATAAGTGCAGAAAATAATTTTGACAGCATTGATTGAAATTGAGTGAGCTTTAAATAAACAGGGAGTTACTCCGTTAGTTATCTTGGGAATCTTGAATATTATTACTACGTGTAATTCATCAATTAGAATCTTATTATAAATTCTAAGCAAATAAAATGATCCAGTAATATTATTGATTCTTCCTTCAGCTTTTGAACTACGCTTCTAAGATCGTTGATTCTTGTGGAACATAGATAAACCGATATTCTAGAGACTACAAAGTCCATTCTGTTTAAACGCATTGTCGTTTAAGCAGGGTGATTTATATAGATAAAAACAATTTAAACTGGAGCGTATCAAGTGCATTGGTTTAGTCAAGTATTTGGGTTTTAAAGATTTTAAATTTAACAATGTTTCATTGTAGTATGAAGAATGTCAGTTGCCTTTTTTGTCACAAATCCGAAAAAAAAAATGTTGTAAAGGAGGAAAACGGCCTTGTCTATAGATTCTTCTCTCCCCCACTTTGAGCACAAGAGTTTCGACCTCTGTATCACTGGCGCAGTTTCCATCTCTGGAGATACCGATCTTGCCTCATACCCTAGCGTCCCCTAGCGACGCCATTAATAACTATAAAAGTGAAACTTTAAGTGCAAGGTAAATAAGTAGCTACCAGTTCTGTCCTCTTCACAATTCATAGAGCAAATTCTTTCTCGCGTTCCCCTCATCGCTTTGCCCCTTAGCTAATGGTAGGAATTAGTCGCCAGCCGAGCTCGTGTCTATAAACATAAGAGGTTTCAGGACTTTAAGAGATGAAATTTTCTCTTACTGTCCTATACGCCCTTTGGGCTAACATAAACATCCTCAAATATCTGTAGAAAATTACAGAACTATGTAACATTTTTTTTTCTTCTTAGGCCACTGGAACACCTCAGGTGGTTGTACTTTCCAGTTTTGGTATTGCGAGGAAAAAAAAGTTAGAAAAAAAAATAGTTTTGTTTTACTTACTTTAGGTGATGAAGATAAAAAAAAAAAACCCATAAACTATCTATCTATTTATCCATCTACTTATTTATCTGTTTATCTAACAAGCTATATTTATGTGTCTGTCTATATAGCTATTTATTATTCTATCTAACTTAAAAAAATGAAAAACGTTACAAAAACAAATCGAGTTTTCTTGAAATGGCAATGTTTGTGAGCTTCCTGCCATCCTTCTGCCCATCCCGCTGCCGGAACGGCTACATCGGCTTCATACAAGTCTACAACTAGCAACGCTTCTTGAGGCCTCCTCTCGTGAGTTTATGTCTATAATAGACCAACAACAAGCACTCCTCACTTTCTATCTTTCTATGTTATTCGTCCATCAACAAGGCTGTCTACCTGTGCACCTTTTCTTCACATATCTATTTACATTTAGGCAAATACTTGATTTTTTTTTTACATATATCTCTTAAAAATGTCTTTTATTAGTTTCTTAACATCATCTAAAATAAGTTCATCTGAGCTTCAGAAATCTTGACATCCGACAACTGCCAATCTACCCATCGTGATGTTGGATGTTTGCTTTTACATAGTGTTGAATTTCCAGTGAGGCGAAGATGTAGATTTAGCCCTTTATTTTCCGCCTCTTTCCTAACGGCAGTTTCTCTTAGATATTGACCTTTTGAAGGTGAAACAAAGAACAAACGCCCGATAAAAATTGCCTCAATTTATTCTCAGCGTTATATTTGCTCTTCTGATATGCGCCAATCACGTGTCGTGGAACCTAAACTTTTTTTTTTTTTTTTTTTGTTTCTCTCGTTCAAGGACAAGAATTGTTTTTATATCCCAAAATATCTCTGTCTCCAACCCTTCCCTTCTGTCGTCAATCTTTTTTTTTTTTTACCAATTCCTAAGGTTAGGATCGAGACGTGATTAGCTCTGTCCCTATAACATTGAAGATGAGGCATCTTAGCCATCCTTTATGATATAGTTGAACCTTCTGGGAATAAATTTCTTTTAGGTCGTATTTTATTATTTTTTCATTATACTGCTTTATAACGCACTGCATATTAATGTTTAATAACAGTGTAATAGTTTAAAAAAAACAACAACCCGAATTTCCGACCTGCGTTAACTGGTTCTGAATAGACCACGAGACAGCACGGAGTTTTTCCAAATTTGCTTCCACCAGTCTCAAACGCATGAAGTCAAATCTCCTCCATATTCCATCCTGTGCGGAGTCGGTGAAATGTCTAACATGAAATAAAGACAAAGAAAATAATAAATCTCAAATAAAGCCGCAACTATCAAGTTTCAGTTTACAGATTTCTTTTTTTAATATCTGTGGGAGGTGAATATGTAGGAACATTAATTCTCAATGTTTGAAATTCTGAAACTTTTGATTTCCAACCTTTATTTCTGTAACGTTGATTGACTTTAGAACTGGTGTGCGTGTATCTTGGGTATTCACAAGTGGCTTAACAACGCCTGGAACAAGGGCTGGGAGAAGTCTTGTCTATCTCGCTTGATGAATCTCAGTCAATCCTAGGCCTTTTGTATTACAACCATATTGTGCAACTATGTTTTTTTTATGTTTGTATTTTTAGTACATGTTTTCTTACGGGACAATCCTTATCGCATGCAACTTCTTCTATAAACTGAAGGGTTCAAAACCTTCCATCGTCGATAAATGATCAGCATTGGGGCAAAGCTTTTCAAGTTTACCCTATTTTGACAGGATTATCAAGCTTTGATGTACAATATTTACAATGCAATCAAATAATATCTGAATACAATGATATCTCTCCTGTCTCAATAGAATAAAATTATTTCACTAATTTTGTAAAATTCAAGTCTATTTTTTTATATTCTAAACGCTCAGTATTATAAAGGGAAGAATCAATTGGTAGATATAAATTCGCACAAGGTACAGCACCTCTTCAAACCTTTTCTTCCTACCTACATGCACGTTTATCAGGAAAATTAAATACACTCGCAAAGTACAGAATGATTCAACTGTTTGTCTCATAGCGTTTAATATTGTTAAATCCATATCCTTTTCTGTTGAGTTAATGATTACTTTCTCTATGGCTTTGACAGTGTAATCGTAAGCGCATCTTTCGGAAGCCCGATTGGGTAATATTCGGAAGCATTTAAGGACTTTATGCCCGTATTTAATGATGATATTATAACGTTTATTAATTTTATGTTATTGTCTTTGAAAAATGATCTTTGCTCAACTTTCAACCACTTGGCTGTTTCGAGAAAGGGAGACCATTCTCTAGACTCAAGTTTGACTTTATTTTTGTCAAGGAAACCAGTGGTTGGTGGAAGAAGAATCGGTAGTTAAAATTGCAAAATAGCAATCTATGCATGGATCTGTTTAAATCAAGTAAGTACGAATAAATACACGGGCAGCTTATAATGCTAGGCAATGCACTTTGAACCATCATTTTTATAAAATCCTAAATGGCATGATGATCAATAATTAGAAAAAAATTGAAACAGCTTGGAAAGTACAGAAAAAGCTATTTTCAGTTTTACAAAACCATCGTGACATCCTGTATGGTTCTATTATTTACCAACTGGGCGGCACATCTGAGTATCAAGTAGTCACGATGCAGTTGGATTTACATAAATCTCGATGATTTTTGGGGCAGGCAAAAAAGCGGAAAGTTTGACTGAAGTTTTTATAATACCAAACCCAAATCTAAATCCGGATTTGAATCCATGAAGTTTTGAACTGCAATAAACGAAAGTGTTGAACAAATTCTTAAGGCCGTCGTTTAGTTTTTTTAAGTTGCTTGTTTTCTGGTCCGTCTCCACTATCCTGAGAATTCAATGTTGACAATGTTCAGACCTCATCATCTGTTCTCAGACATAAAGTTACTGGCTTCTGGACTGGTTATTTTGCTCCATCCTATAACAAAACGTGTGGGTAAATGCAGATAAATGAACTTTTTTGTTCGTTTTAACGAATCTGATATTAGAGACAGCTTGGAGATTTGGAGGATATAAACCACAAAACGGAGACTTTTCGATAGGATTTCTCGACCTCATCGTGCAGCCTAGCTCAAGTCTTGATTTTGGTAGGGAAATTAATATCACGATCAATGACAGAAACGTCTCTTTTTATTTAAGAGCAGTCGGCAAAAAACTTTTAGTTATTCAAGTTGCCGATTTACTTTGTTGCTAATTTGATCAAATAATGCTTAAGACATACGTATAAACAAAAGAAGTTTTATATTAGGGTATATTGATGCTAGGTAACTCACCTCTATATGTAAGGAGGCTGGTATAATTATTTAATTGTGGCGCAGCAGTAGGTCTTTATAATCTTTAGTATATCAATTATCAGCTTGTGGATGGAGCCAAGTGCGCTTCTAGCTTGTTAGTATACTTAGTTTAATGGCGGGAAACTAGTCTCCGCCCCTCTAGCGGTTTACTCTTATTTCTTTAATAGTTCGGAAGTTACTTTGTTCTTTCATTCCTGTCCAGCTGGCCAGAGAAGCTTTTCTTCGGTCGGCTTTCCACATACTTTGATCGGGAGATGCTAAATGTAGTTCGTAGATGTAACGATGCCTTCCGTAGATTCTATGATCTCGGTCGGGTGATGCTTTAGTTGGGGAAAAGGGTTGTGCCGTTCGACGGAGTAGATTTTCCTCGGTCGGCATTGGCCCTTGTTCTAGGTACGAACTGGGAAACCAGGGAAGTCTTTGACCGGGGGCCTTGCCGACTGAGCTTGTACTATAAATTGTAGAGCTCGGAAAGACTCCTTGTCAGTATCTTTTTGGAGTATCTGGAGGCCACGTTGGAAGTGCCAGTAGTATCGTTGGAAATTTAGGGAGAAGTTATTGTGGAGATTATTGAACTATTGTGAAACTTGTGTTGGATTATCATTTGTTTTAATTCTACGTGATTATCACCGTGACTCGGGGTAAGTTGTTGCAAAGCTTAAGTTAGGTGTATTTAGCGCAAGGCCATGTCCTGGTAAATTTAACAGATTCTAAGTACTATTACTGTAAGTATTAATTTCCTCCCTTCAGACATTCATTGATTCAAATGACAGACGACTGATTTTATTATTCCTATGATGCTATGAATTTCCCTCTCGTAATAATGTGTTAACCTTTGTCTTTACCTATTAATTATTGATTGTCAGTTATGATCACCTCGTTAATCTGGAGAAGTTAATCCCCTAAACTAAGTTTTGTTGCATTGCCAGTACTGTAAGCCTAACTGGCAGATTATCATTATTCTGTATAAGATGTAGATCTAGTCTTGTAATATTACATGAGTTACTTGAGTATCTATCTTAAGTCTATCGTCTATGCAAGACGGACTTGGCGCGCCCCTTCTCCCAGTTAAGGAGAGTAACTGGCCACGGCCTCTTTGAACTGACGCTCTCATGTGAGAAGTCGGGTGATTGCGTCAGTGCTAGGCGTTGGTCACGCTCTCGGTTTCGCGCCAGGGCGATCTTAGATTCATCTTCCCCTCTCTAGTCTCTAATTCAGTAATTGTTTACCTGAGACTGGACCAATGGCGAGGTACCACGTTGTATGGTAGGCCAAGCCATGGGCGGTCGCAATTATGTAAACGAAGTGACTATATAGAGTGTCACTCTACATAGACTGATAGAGCTCTGCACACTATTCAGAGTAACAGCTGAGCTCTCCTGTAACAGAAACAAAAGACTACGACTACGAGACAAAGACCAGTTCTGCATCACTCAGCGCCAGCCTCAGCCTGCCACAGCCAGTAGCCTACTAATGCGAATGCACACCAGCGAGAGTAGATTTAGATCGAGAGCTAACGTTGCAGTCTTAAAAGCTATTTGAAAAGAAAAAAGAGTAGATTCGAATAAATTTAGATTACGATAGTGAAGGTAAATGGAGCGTTTTGCCGTTGGGTCGCTTTTTGCGACTCTAGACAGCTTTGAACTACAGTTTAAATCGTACCAAAAAGAACAAGGCGTTTTTTTTGTGTGAAGTCACTACTAAAGTAATATACATGCTCAAGGTGTACAAAAGCCAAGAAACACTAGGTTCCTTGATTTTGCCTCGACTAGACCTTCTTTAGTATGTTTGTAAGAAACTATATGTATATGTAAAATATTACAGTGGTTGATCGAGATCAATGTTGGTAGTGTAAACTTTCATGAAAGTTTACAGCCAAATTAATAAAGCTTGGGTTTACAACATTAGATGGTACCGGTACTGTAAAGACTTAAACAATGTTCTAACTCAATTTATGCAATGAATCGATTAAAATGTTAGATCATGTCTATGCAGGGCTTACGAAGACCTTGACTTCAGTACCAATCGATTGTCCTTTTTGTGATGTATCTTGTTTCTTTTATCATGTTTTGATTGTATATTAATGTGAAGAATAATGCTAATTTGTATACTACTATGGTTTGAATGACAAATGTTAAGTTCTTATTTTGAAATTTAGTTCAATATTGGAGACGTTCTGAATTTTTGGTAAAAATAAAATTAATGCCATTTAATGCTTTCTTGACATGAAATTGAATATTTTTTCTCTTAAACCCTCAGTGTCTAGATGACATAAATACTTGATGGATTTTGTATTTTAAAATTTACTGAAATTATATAACTTTTGAACTCTTCTTTGTATGTCAAAATCATTCCTAATAATAAGGTTTATATTTTTGATAGTTTTATATTTTTACAGCAGTAATTAATATTCCATCATTAACCATGTAGCATATGTTACTCTTACTTTCTGGTTATGAACATAATCAATAAACATAGACTGTGAAACCATATTCATTTTTTAATATATTTTTTTTATTTCTGTCTGGTCTTGCTTGCTTGCTCTAAAAGTGGTTGCGGAATATTCAAACCAAACTTTGACATATCATTTCTTACTTGATTTCACGTTTAAAGTAACAAAAGTCTTTACTTTTCAACAAAGCAGTTGCTAAACAAAATGATACACATCACTTGAATGGTTAAAACAGCTAAAGTTGGTTCATGATATTTAAGATTTGATACTTGGAAACTGATTCACTGGCTTTTCTCATCAACATAGTGATATCAAGGGCAATAACCCATGGTTTGAGTATTATGTCTCAGACTGTGACATCCATTTTCGATCATCAACTAAGATGACTTTTTCTTCTATTCAACACAACTCAAAATATGCATTCACAAGCTGCAAATACATGTAGTTTAGTTTAATGAAAAGAACGATAACTAAAAATAAAGGGCAATAACTCTGTCAATACTTTTGTGACGGGCAAGAAATTTTATTTTGAGTAATGTTCACAAAAGGCCTAACAACTTTTCTTCTTTAAAGTATTTAAAATTATTTGTAAATAAGGAGTTACAGGCACTTAAATGTTGGCCTGCTGAGCCTCATATGTTTGAGTTTCCTTACTTGGCAATGCACCATATGTAAATTAAATTTAAAATTGATTTATTATCTGATTTTGAATTTGGAAATCTAACAACCATAGTCAAACACTTATAGAAGGAGTAAGTAAAACACACTTTAAAAAACATAACGGTTATGAAAGTTTCACTTTCGTCACCTATTTACGTACATGTACTGCATCGTACATCCTAAGCCAGCCAATTACAAATCTTCTTAGAGTGTCAATCTACATAGTGTGGCGGTCTATGTAGAATTATAATAGTGTTTGGCTCTATGTAGAGTGTGACTCTGAATAGTGTCCGGTTCTATGTAGAGTGTGACTCTAAATAGTGTCCGGCACTATGTAGACTGTGACTCTAAATAGTGTCCGGGTCTATGTAGAGTGTGACTCTATATAAAGCCTTCCTTATGTAAATTATAAGATCATACCGATACAGTAGGATTGACCTTGACTGTTAGATTTAGAACATGAAATTTAATTATGCTTGTTCTGCTAAGTTGAACTTTTACTTAAGGTTAAATAGAATGATTGATGGTTATCTTATTGATTACGCTGTATGTCTAATATTGTGTTTTATTTCTTTTCTTTCTTAGCGTTGGCTGACTATTAGGCATTTTGTTTGGATCATTTCTATTTTGACTATTAGGCATTTTGTTTGGATCATTTCTATTTTGACTATTAGGCATTTTGTTTGGATCATTTCTATTTTGACTATTAGGCATTTTGTTTGGATATTTTCTATTCTGACTATTAGGGGTTAGGCATTTTGTTTGGATATTTTCTATTCTGACTATTAGACATTTTTATTGGACATTTGTTTAGTTCTTAGTATCTTCTGTTCTGACCATTTTATTAGTATCTTCTATTTAGTATTCTGGCCATTTTGTTTAGTATCTGATATTAGTATAATATCCGCACTTTATCTCGTGTATCTGCTTGGCGCTTATCATTCTGACCATTTGTTAGTACCTTTATTGCCTGATTGCTTGTCGATCATCTTTGTATTTTTTTTATTTTATTCTTTGAGAATTGCTTCCATTCATTGATTATTGAGTATTCGTGGAATAAACATATTATAGGTGGTAACTTTAACTTCTTCTCTTTTGTGTTCTTCTTCGTCTGGAGTGTAGCTATTCTGTTCTTGTCAAGTCTCGACACCCACTCATATTAGTTAGGGAACAGTGGCCTTAGTACTCCACTGATACTCAAGGACCCAAGAGTGTGAACTCTGTAGTATTGCACGGCTGCTAGGCACGCTACCATAACCAGTTAGGGCCTGCAATTACTTAGAGTAGGAAGAAGCACTGAGCTTCTATAGGTAACTAGACCAGTGGGTCCTATTGTAGTAGTGACTAAGTAAGTCCAGGGAATCCACCCAGCTAGGTCGGGTTACATATAGGAAAAGAAAACCGAGTTGCAATGCTGGTGAGAAGATGACATTAGAACTTCAGGAATTCGGGGAGACGTTGGCCAGATGACATAGCAAAGGGAACGTAGGGGGTGGGGCTATTTTTAATTACTTTTCGGTCTCCGGTTTGCATTTTATGAAATAATGTCGTGTCTAGAAAAATGATTAAAAAAAATCTACCAAGGAGATCTCTCCCAAGAAGTCGGGGTAGAAAGTAAGAATCCATCATCCCCAACGTACCAGGCTGACCATCAGTTGTCAGTTTGGCCTTAATCTTCCATTCCGAGAATCTAGATCTATTCGCTTCTGGATCATTTCTCAAACTTTTATGAGACAAAAAGGTTTTTTTTAAAGATTTTCGTGGGCTTCAGAAAAATCCAGACACAATACTTAGCTCATTCAAGTATTGAAATCATAGATTCATATAGAACATTGTGCATTATATAAATGATTCAATAGTAATAAGTATGCTTACTTTTATTTAAGGATCAATATCCTTTTTCTTCTTTCTAAGTCATTTTGCTCATCGTTTTAAGCTCACGCTGAAGAAGAGTTAGAACTCTCTTTCAATAAGACAAAGTTTAAATACTTTTAACTCTCCGCCTTGCTCACCATTCTTACAGATCACCTTTTCGCAGAATTCTCAATCTGACTTTTCTTAGATTGACGTTCCTCAGCCTGTCGTTCATTAAAATTCTGTTCCTTTGACTGTCATTCCTTTGACTGACGTTCCTTTGACTGATGTTCCTTAGAATGACGTTCCTTAGACTGACGTTCCTTAGGATGACGTTCCTTTGACAGACGTTCCTTAAAATGGTGTTCCTTTGACTGACGTTCCTTAAAATGATGTTCCTTTGACTGACGTTCCTTAGACTGACGTTCTTTAGAATGGTGTTCCTTTGGATGACGTTCCTTAGACTGACGTTCCTCTGACAAACGTTCCTTTGACTTACGTTCCCTACACTGACGTTCCTTAGACTGACATTCATTAAAATGGTGTTCCTTAGCCTGACGTTCCTTAGAATGATGTTTCTTAGACTGACGTTCCTTAAAATGGTGTTCCTTTGACTGACGTTCCTTAAAATGATGTTCCTTTGACTAACGTTCTTTAGACTAAAGTTCCTTAAAATGGTATTCCTTTGACTGACGTTCCTTAGACTGACGTTCCTTAAAATCGTGTTCCTTTGACCGACGTTCCTTAGACTGACGTTCCTTAGAATGGCGTTCCTCAGACTGACGTTCCTTACACTGACGTTCCTCAGACTGACGTTCCTTAAAATGGTGTTCCTCAGACTGACGTTCCGTAGACTGACGTTCCTCAGACTGACGTTCCTCAGACTGACGTTCCTTAGACTGACGTTCCTTAGAATGGCGTTCCTCAGACTGACGTTCCTTAGACTGACGTTCCTCAGACTGACGTTCCTCAGACTGACGTTCCTTGAAATGGTGTTCCTTTGACTAACGTTCCTTAGACTGACGTTCCTCAGACTGACGTTCCTCAGACTGACGTTCCTCAGACTGACGTTCCTTGAAATGGTGTTCCTCAGACTGGCGTTCCTCAGACTGACGTTCCTTAAATGGTGTTCGTCAGACTGACATTCCTTAAAATGGTGTTCCTCAGACTGACGTTCCTTAGACTGACGATCCTGAAAATGGTGTTCCTCAGAATGGCGTTCCTCAGACTGACGTTGCTTAAACTGACGTTCATTAAAATGGTGTTCCTTAGACTGACGATCCTTAAAATGGTGTTCCTTAGACTGACAATCCTTAAAATGGTGTTGCTTAGACTGACGTTCCATAAAATGACGTTCCTTAGAATGGCGTTCCTCAGACTGACGTTCCTTAGACAAAAAATCCTTGGACTGACGAATAATTTGCCTCCGTGACGCAGCGCCGCTTTCATCAGGCGAAGTTTCCAGATTCTTGGTGGATTTGAACAGAAGTGAAACCAAAGAGATTACAAGGCCATGAGGCAACTACTAGGCTACAAATGAGTCACGCAAATCTGGACCTCGACATGGATACCATGGATTTTCAAGCGAGGGAAAATCACTCGATTTGTATAACAGGCGCTCTCTCATTATCTTAAAGAGGCCCTGAGAGCATCTTAAGAGGGCCCCTTCCGTATAAAAATTGAACTGGAAAAGAAAATCTTGTCATATTTGTAACTAGAAAAGGCTCAAACTTAACGTTTAATAAATATAATATTTAGGCCGGTCGCGATCACTTTATTCTATGCGCCTACACCCAGCTCTTTATAGTTTTCAGGACTCATTTGTTTTGCGAAGATAAAAAAGCATACCAATTTGTTGAATGAGCATGCAAAATCTGTAGCTTCTTTAGTTTGATCGAACTTTAACAATCTATTGATATGTACTTAATGCACATTTATTGTGAAAAAGTATTTGAAAATAATTATGTTTAGCATCAAGCATTTAAGTATCTTAACATCTTCTTGTTATTTTGCGATTGTTGACGATGTAAGAACAGGTGACATTTTTGTCAAAATCATTAATTTATTTTTGTATTTATCTGCTTTCCATTCAATTTTTTGTTTATTTGTTAGACAGATTCCTTGGCTAGTCAAAATCCTGCTTTGCTCGCATTATAACGAGTAGGGCTACACGTAAAAGATGAGACCCTTAGCTCAGCCAGCATTAGTGCGGTGGTAGAATCAGGGAAATATGTTTCTCGTGATATCATCGTGAGTTTTCCAACCCTACAACTACCTGAGAGAAAGAGGAAAAAAAGAGTGTGTGTAAGAGAGAGAGAGAGAAAGAGGAAAAAAAGAGTGTGTGTAAGAGAGAGAGAGAGAAAGAGGGTGAGTGAGAGAGAGAGAGAGAAAGAGAGAGAGAGAGAGAGAGAGAGAGAGAGAGAGAGAGAGAGAGAGAGAGAGAGAGAGAGAGAGAGAGAGAGAGAGAGAGAGAGAGAGAGAGAGAGAGAGAGAGAGAGAGAGAGAGAGAGAGAGAGAGAGAGAGAGAGAGAGAGCAGTCTTTCAATTGAAGTGTTTTCGGCAATCGCAATAAATTATTGAGGTCGCTGTTTTGACAATGATCTTTCCTGCAAAAAGCACACCACTGTTGAGATAGTGAACTTTTCCGCAGAATGGAAATTTCCGTTTTTCGTGCAAGGATTGACCAAGCCATCGGACTCATGTCAAGGAACAGCAAGTAAATCTACAGCGCGCGCACACACACACACACACAAACACTCGCTCAAATAATTTAAAGGTTATAATATGTCTCCCCTCCGCACGATATTTGGAATGAAAGTATTAGCATTACAAACTTTGTGGGTGCTTAACAAAACCTCCGTCTCAATATCTTTCTTCTCCTCCTCCTCCTCCTGACCATCTTTTTCGCTGCGGAATGGTTGAGAGTTGTTTTTTTTAATCCATAGACTGAATGAAGAGAAAGCAGATATTTCATTACATTATTATAATATTTTTATTCACTATGGCAAATTATTAGTGTCTAGTGCCTGCAGCAATATTTTTATTCCTCAACTGATCTGATTCTCTTCAGGCTTTCTTCTGGACCGTGTGTATTATATTTTGACATTTGTCCTTGTTGCCGCTTATTTGTCTTTAGTTTAGGTCGTTTAAATTGATTACTTTACAGTTAAGTTGACCTGTGTTTACGTTGCGTTATTTCAATGAAAATAATACTCAAGAAACGTAGAGCATCTATAACTTATAAACTAAGAACATTTATTGACCTAATAACTGCTGAACTGCTGGACAGATCTTTCCACACCATGATATTTTCCGAAGAGTCAGGGGATGATAACTTACTTCAGTGTGTTGCTGCTTGATGTGGAATCTTGTTTTATGCCTGAGAGAAGAGAGGTAATTTGCGTGAAAAGCTTTTCCAAGAGAATCAACGCCACACATGGCTCAACAAGGATCTTTGGGTCCTTGCGCTGAGTGTGCATCACTAGATCACTATGTTTGATATATCTCGTCCACGATGATAAAGAGCTTTTATTGAAAAAAAAAATATAAAGATTAGATTAAACAATCAGTGAAGAAGTGCTTAGCCCTTACCTGAAAAGGTTCAATACAACAGATTAGATTCCTTTGTATTTTAGTTCTTTTAAACTGTTTAGTGTCGCTGTCGATAAGATATGAATGATTTTTTTTTTACATCTTATAAAACAGAGACAAGCATAAAAAAATGCAAAATAGTTTTTAAAAAATGAGCTATTTTAATTATATATCATTTTATGCTTTTGAAAAAAAAAAGATTTTTTCACTGAGTTAGAATCTATAAACGTTTAGTTGACAAATGTTGCTGCTCATTAAGATTGAAGAAGACAACTAATCAAACTTGTTGCCTCTAGGGTGAACATATACCTCTAGTTCTTTCGTTCAAATGGATATCTATATCTTAACATATATTCTTATATTAATCAATTTTCTTTTTGTACCACTCTTTTTTAAAAAGACACTGCGAAAGTTGTTTATACTTGGAGATTTGATCAGGAAATAAGTTAAAACTGAATAATGGGGGAAAATGGCCATCATAATAGTACAGATCATTATCTACTAAAACAACAACAAAAACAACAACAGCAGCAATTACAACATCTGCAGCAGTAGCTGTTACTGCTGTTCTAAGATAAAATCTAAAGAAAGTAAACCGTTCTTTCCTAAGTCTCCACAACAATTCAATTGTGGTCATTGCTGTGGCAAGGGAAATAAGTATGCAAAGAGTAATTCTTTAAAACACACTAAAAACATAGTTATACACCTTATATTTTTTAAAACTAGGATAGAACTACAATTTAAACTAGTAGTAGTAGTAGTAGTAGTAGTAGTAGTAGTAGTAGTAGTAGTAGTAGTAGTAGTAGTAGTAGTAGTAGTAGTAGTAGTAGTAGTAGTAGTAGTAGTAGTAGTAGTCGTAGTCGTAGTCGTAGTCGTAGTCGTAGTCGTAGTCGTAGTAGTAGTAGTAGTAGTAGGTAAGTAAGTAAGTAAGAATTATAAGAGCTAGAATTTTAGGTAGTGCTCAGCAATGGTTAAGATATGGTAGGATAAGGCTTTAAGTGAAAATGACCGAAAATGCTTGAATTGGTGGGATTAGAACATCGATTTATAGATGCTTCGACACCCATTGCCTTGCCACTCAAAGAGAACATAGCTTATACCAATACGCCACTACGCTCCCTAAAAAGAGAGGTTCATGGCGAAGAAATTTACTAAGCCTCCCTGAGTGACTTGCAATCTTGATTTGGAACGTCCAAATCGCACCAAAGACAACCATTGAATTCCGAAGCACCACACTTGCCATTGGATGCACAAACATCTAGGACGAACACCAACAATAAGTATGCCGGACAGAAGAAACGATTTGAGAGACTTTAGTGTTTTATCTAGAACTCTCCTCTTTGATGTTGTTGCTTTTATTCTTTCTTTTTTTTTTTAACAAAAACTCAAAATTCCTGTAAATTGTAACCCGGATGTTTTGACCGACGCCCACATGACCGAGAGTAAAAAAACTTTGGTGATGATCTTGTTGACAGCATCAGGCAGTTAAAATAGTTAAACTCATTTCGTACTTTCTGTTGAAAACAGATCTATTTAAGAGATTCAAACAACTCATGTTAAAAAAAAAAGACTTTAAAGCGTTTTTTGCATATCACTTTGAGAGATCCAAAAAGTTAAGGGCTCTTTAAACTTAAGAAATGCATCATGCTTAGCTGTAACCAGAAGTCTCAGTCGGGTGCGGGTAAAGGAAGATAAAGGATAAAGTATACAAGATCAAATGGGAAAAATGAAAGACAAGTAAAAAGGAGGGCGTGGCGAATATATTGAGGCTTATGTGCCTTTCCAAGAGAAACAATTACATGTAAAGAGAAATAAACAAAAAAAAAAAAAAAAGTACCATACTACCATCTCAGGCTAACCGGCCCACCAACACCATATTGACAAGATATTCAAGTCGAAAATCTCCGAGGGGTTCGTACTACTAACGTCCGACAAAACTTCCCCGCCGGTAACCAAGCACCAAAAGCGATGCGCACAAGAGCAGTGCGCAGCCTGAATGATTTATGTGCCTTAGTGATCTTGTTGACGATAGCAACAAGCCCTTAAACATAACCTGTGCCTTAGTTTTGCTCATTTTTTAGGGGTATTTTTTTAAATAATTTTTTTTGTTTATTTGTATTTTTTTCCCAATCTGACCTTGACTGCCCCTCGCATGATTATTATAATTAAGTTCTAAATGAGTAGGTTTTTTTTTAATTGAATCATAATTATTATTATAATGTTAAGACAAATTGAAATAAGGTTGACAAAAGTTATTTGAAAACTCTAAAATCAGCGCTTAACTTTACATTCGCGTTTATATTTTATGATTCAATTATTAACAAACAAAAAAAAAAACAACAAAAAAAAAACCAAAAAAAAAACCCACAATTGCTCGATCTCAAGGCGATTTCCTTCTTTCTGGCTTCACTTTTCCTTCCTTTGTTTATACACTTTTCATCTATTTAGCCCAAAGCCCAGAGTTCTTCTAATAGCCAAAACTATATGGCATTTTAATGTTATGTACAAATGCGCTCACATAAATTAAAAGACAATAAACTCTCTCTTACTAGTCTTAGTCATGATGATTTTGCCACCTTCAGGTTTTATTATCTTACGACACACGAGTAAAGTAGAGATACGATTTTCACCTAACTACTCCTTCTAAAATTTAACAACATTTAGGAAGATAAACTTGGCTATAAAATCTTATATGGGAATGAGCCTGCATTAATTTAGTATTTCATCTCATCCGCCCTTTCATTTTTCTTTCTCTCTTTCTCCTTTTCATTGTTTTCCACGATCACCTTTTTTGAGCCGATATATCAGTCATCTTTATGGTTTTCCACTCTCTCCATATTTTGTAATCTGGCTTTTTTTATCTTCTCTCTCTCTCTCTCTCTCTCTCTCTCTCTCTCTCTCTCTCTCTCTCTCTCTCTCTCTCTCTTTGTATCTATCTATCTATCTATCTATCTATCTATCTATCTATCTATCTATCTATCTATATATATATATATATGTGTGTGTGTGTGTGTATAATATAAAAGCGTCGGTGAGTGTAGGTTTAGAGCGTCGGCCCTGATATCTGCACAGACCTTCTTCTCTGGTTTGAGCCCCACACTGCCGGTAGATGATGATGATTTCAGGACCTCATCTTTTCACTCCTATTCTACACGACGAGGATTTATTTTGGGTTATGTAAAAAAGCCTAAAATGTCCAAGTTTTTTTGACGAGCTATAATGGTCATACAACAAAACTAGACAAATGTACCTATCGATCTAATTTCTATCAGCTCTCTCTTTCACTCTCTTTCCCTCTATCCATCTTTTTTGTTTCCTGTTCTGCGTTCCTATGACCATCCCCCATCTTAACCTCCCTTCTTCCTTCTTCTTTCTCTCCTTTATCTTGTCGAAATATTTCTTCCCCTTAATTTTCTTCTCTGTTATTTTCTCTTACTGTTTCTATCTTACTCTAGTTCATTTTTTTTTAAACCACCCTCGCATAACGCAGCAATGCTTTCTTTGAGACTTCAGTGACATAACTAGGGTTTCTGAGTTTCAAATAAGTTGAGATATAGTGATGCGTGAGTGTTCCGAGACGTGCAGATTATAAGAGAAATTATAAATTTTATGGGATTTTAATATGTACGATTACTGTAGCGCTGAAATACACCATGAGCAGTAAAAGTAGTTGCTTAATGTTGTCACAATCCTATGATGCTTTTAGTAGACAAGACTGAAGTAATATTTATTTATGTCACACTTTGATGTTTATTTGCATTTAATGATATTTAAAAAAAAAATTCACAGCATGCCAGCAAATAGATTTATAAGGTTGTAAGATTAATGATTTGTCGAACCTCAAATATACAGGTGCTCTTTTTTATTGTTGAATTTCTTAACCACTGACCCGAAATATTGTCTTTAGCCTTACTTTTTTTTCATTCGCATTCTCTATCGGTTTTTTCTTGTTATTTTTTCTTTTTTCTGAGAAGCCTAGAGTTTAATTTCAACTGGTTTCATCACTAGATACCATTAGTTGTAAACATAATAGTAGTCTTACTTCCTTGATGCACTTTTGAACGGTCATGTAAGCGAACAAGAATAAAAAGTGCCCTTCATTAAAGACACACGACAGTCAACTTTTTTTTTATTTATTCTGTTGCACAAATGGCAGTTTCAGGCACAAAATAGGGATCGCCCAGAATCACCTGCAGGTACTTAGGAATGTCCCGGGTATTTTCGAATTTTCAGGTGACGCCATAACTGTTTTGATCAAGGAAGGTGAAAATTTTATTTCTCCTAGTTGTCAAAAACAATGTTCTGGTCGAAAATTGCGTTGAAAACAGTTCTGTATTTAAAAATTATATTATTTTCATACCGGTAATGATTGCACATGTTTAAAAGTTTGAAATTTTTAAAAATGTTACTTTTTACAGGTTTGAAATACATAAGAAACGAGATATGTTTGTGTTTTCTACGTAAGTAATTCCATTAAAGTAATTATTAACATATTCTAGATTAGATCTAGCTCTTGATGAAGTTTTAAATTAAAATAAATTTGAGATTCATTTCATAGCTCTAAGATGTCATGTAATTTTATGTTTTGAATGTCATGAGCAAAACAACTTTTTAAAAATCGAATCAAGTTATAATCTGGTCATTGATTAATCATAGGCTAGATCTAGATCTACGATATCGTGCCACTAATGAGATAGGCTAAGATTTGATTAGACTGGCTTCGCCAAAAAATTATAGCATCACATTATTAAGATTATAATTTCTAAATCTTTAGATCTAGCACTAGCTGTTTCAAGTAAGTGCTCATAGTCACTGCTTCGGGGGTTTAAATCAGACGAACTAGAATTGGATCAAGATCTAGATATCTAGCTACGTCTAGGTCTAGATCTTGATCTGTTTAGAGAGAACTGACATGTGGTGGATTTTAATTTTTGGGAGTACTGGATTTAAATACTTTTACAGGGTAAGTTTGCGGATGTCTCATAATCATAATTATTATTTAAGTGATTTTTTATTATAATGAAAGCTGGCAGTTTAAGTGATCTCTTAGGGCCTCAGTTTATTGAAGAAAGGCATCAATTTCAGGCCGTAATTCAGGTATATCTGTCAAAAGTTTCTCCTTTTTTTTTTGTGTATTTGTGAACCTTGAAAAAAAAAAAAAAACTTGATTTAAATCTCAGAAGAAAATTTGCTTCGCATGATGGAAATTTTTATGTATGGGTCAGGGAAAATGCTGTTAGGGTGCCCTTTTTATGCTTGTTGTCATGTTTTGACCAAAACTAATAATGTCGGACAACCTTAGAGACCGCACAAACGAAAGGATAGAAATAGTGACGTATTTGTTCTGTCGGTATATCTGCGCGTCGTCCTTAGTTCACGGTTTTAACTGGTCTTGCTAATGAGAATCTGAGCAATAATTTAGATTTTATAGCGCCCCTGTTACAAGGTTAGACCTTTAACTTATCCAGTGCTACCTTCGTCCACACACAGGGTGTAGGAAGGGATGGAGGTACGTCTCGTGGAGGACTAAAGCTTATTTTTACAATGTCGATTCTGATATATATATCTACGTTTAGGGAAACAAGGTTTTATTCCGCTACAACACCCATCCTTGTGCATAACTGTTTTATTACTTAATCGCCTCATGAGTCTACAGTTTTTGGGAAATCAAATGGTAATTTTGAGACCGTTTGCTTTTTTATGTACATTATTCATTGAGCATTATCTGTGCGTTGTGAATCAGTTTATAAAAACAAAATTACAGCTATTTAAAGGCTCCAACTTTAAATTATTTAAGCACCCTGTAAAACTTTTTTGTTGGATTTTCTCTGGCTGCAGTCTCTATCTAGATCTGTTTTCGTCTCTCTCTCTCTCTCTCTCTCTCTCTCTCTCTCTCTCTCTCTCTCTCTCTCTCTCTCTCTCTCTCTCTCTCTCTCTCTCTCTCTCTCCAAAAGTCATAATCAGACAGTGCTTTTTTCCGTTAAAAAAACCTCTTATTTCATAACAGCTAGACTTACATCTTGCATAACAGCTACAGTGGTATTATTACATCATCGAAATGAGACCACATCATATTGCTTCCTACTCCTACCCAGAAACTATTGCATAATACATTGAAACATTTGAAATCTATGTAACTAATTTATGAAAAGTGATACGGGTAGTTTCAATTATCTCAAGACTTTGTGGTGGATAATTTATGGACCATCCTGATTCGTTTCATTGTGGTCTTAAACCATCTTGCTACTCGAAAGCATCTAAGTGGCAAAAAATAGAAACAACTACGTGTAATAAATACGAGCTGGGGACGATGAGTAGACAAAGAAATTAATAGAGAGAAAGTCATGAAGAAGCATACATTTGACTCAAAAAAAAATAAGGGAAGAAACCAAATAAATCAGTACATAAATTGTGATTTGCGAGCAAGTTTGAAAAGAAATGGAAACAATAGATATGTGACTTTATGAAGTGAATAGTCAGTCACACAATCGCTCCAGACTACATGTATTTACTTGTAGCCACAAATAACGTGTATTTCTTTGTGGCCACAAAAGTTGGTTGGCTTAGGTCCTCCCTCACTATCAGGTAACATAAGCTTGGTTGGTTTAGATCCTTCTCCACTGTCAGGTAACATAAGCTTGGTTGGTTTAGATCCTTCCTCAGTGTCAGGTAACATAAGCTTGGTTGGTTTAGATCCTTCCTCACTGTCAGGTAACATAAGCTTGGTTGGTTTAGATCCTCCCCCACTGTCCGGTAACATAAGGTTGGTTAGCTGAGATCCACCTACACTGTCAGGAAACATAAGGTTGGTTGACTGGGATCCACCTACACTGTGAGGAAACATAAGGTTGGTTGACTGGGATCCACCTACACTGTCAGGAAACATAAGTTTGGTTGACTGGGATCCACCTACACTGTGAGGAAATATAAGGTTGGTTAGCTGAGATTCATCTACACTGTCAGGAAACATAAGGTTGGTTGGCTAGGATCCACCTACACTGTCAGAAAACATAAGGTTGGTTGGTTTAGATTCTTCTCCACTGTCAGGTAACATAAGGTTGGTTGGCTTAGATCCTCCGCCACTGTCAGGTAACATAAGGTTGGTTGGCATAGATCCTCCACCACTGTCAGATAACATAAGCTTGGTTGGCTTGGATCCTCCCCCACTGTCCGGTAACATAAGGTTGGTTAGCTGAGATCCACCTACACTGTCAGGAAACATAAGGTTGGTTGACTGGGATCCACCTACACTGTGAGGAAACATAAGGTTGGTTAGCTGAGATTCATCTACACTGTCAGGAAAGATAAGGTTGGTTGGCTGAGATCCACCTACACTGTCAGGAAACATAAGGTTGGTTGGCTAGGATCCACCTACACTGTCAGAAAACATAAGGTTGGTTGGCTGAGATCCACCTACACTGTCTGGAAACATAAGGTTGGTTGGCTTGGATCCTCCCCCACTGTCCGGTAACATAAGGTTGGTTGGCTGAGATCCACCTACACTGTCAGGAAACATAAGGTTGGTTGGCTGCGATCCTCCGCCACTGTCAGGTAACATAAGGTTGGTTGACTGAGATCCACCTACACTGTCAGGAAACATATGGTTGGTTGGCTGCGATCCTCCGCCACTGTCAGGTAACTAAGGTTGGCTGGCTGGGATCCTTCTACACTGCCAAGTAGCATAACTTTATGTAGGTTGGTTGGCTTGGATCCACCTACACTGTTAGATATTATAAGGTTGGTCGGCTGGGATCCTACAATACAACTGTCAGGTAAACACAAGGTGGTTGGCTTATATAATGATCGTCCGCCACTGTCAGTTGATCCGAGAAATAAGGCAGATGTTTATTTACAAACATGTTTTTTAGACATCTCTATAGAGACTGTGTAGTCCACCTGCAACTCAAAACACTTCTTAGCGAGTAAAGCGACAGATGAAGATACTTTACACCGTACATGGATCTCTTTTTATATTAAAAAAAAATTCTTAAGCGGTCTTCAATGGGATCTTATCTATTAGTCTTTTGTGATTCTGCAAAGCAGCAAGTAATTTCACATTTTTTTTTTAGTTTCTAGCTTTACGGATTGCAAAGTTAGGAAGATGTAAACTACACCTGTGTAATTTTTTGTCCCCCCGATTGAGGTGGCAGATTATTACCGTGGACTATGTCTCTTCAAAAAAAAAAACAAAAAACACTGAGCGGTCTATAATAAAACCGTTAGTATTAAATCTCATGTCATTTTGCAACAATCATAATCCTGTACAGTAATTCTGCACTTCATGTGACGTTTCTTGCTTCATGAAAAGCAGAGTTATTAATACATGTAAGCTATGAACTTTGATTTATTGATCATTAGAATCATCTATGACTCTCTTCAGTCAAACATGTTCTTGTTGTGATTGAAGCACAGACTCTATCATGAAATTCATGTCATATTGCAATAGTAGCCGATAGCTTTACACTTCATTTGAAGGTCCTGTCTTTACAGGTAGTGAAGTTATGAACAAGTAAACATCATACTATGGCATCTACATTTTGTTTACTGACTGTGCCAGGGGCGTTGACTTGACTAGTCTGGCGAATAATCTAAAGCGACGAATCAGAGCAACTGGAAATTAAGATCAGGGTTCCCACAGATTAGAAAAAAAAATAAAATTCCAGGATTTTTCCGTTAATTCATATTTTCCAGGTTATCAGTATACCATAAAATATGATTATATTAAAGATATTAGCCTCAGACCTAACGGTCCTAATTGGTTATTTACATTGTATGAAGTCATATGCTCAGTTGGGCCTCGCTATAATAGCACGCTGCATCTTCTCGATAATTTAATTAATAAAACTATTTCTGGGAGCGGCTAAAACTGACTTGGCAACCGTTACTTTGTGTTTGGTTAAGTTTCTCAACAAAAGATGCTACAGTCAACTTCAAACTCGATCTCAAGAGCCTTTGTATCACATGTAGTGACGCACTGTCGATCAGGTGTGAAGTGGTATGGGCAAATCCAAGTGTACTTTATAATTTGTTGTAAGTAATTCTATTTTCTTTCTAAATACATACGTTGTATACTCAGTATCACTTAAACCTGATAAACGAAGATAATGAGCTATGATGCAATATTTTGGCTGGTGTGTCTCTTACTTATTTTCCCCTTCTCCCTCCCCTTTGAAGAAAAAGGGCATGGATGAACTTGAGGGGTCTGGTTTGGGTGAGAAGAGGGATGTGAGAAGTGAGTTTGTTCCTTTGATGCTTGTTGGTCCTTACGTTTGTATTACAGAAAATTGACTTAATGGGCTATCCTGATAGGTTCAAGAGCTTTGTTTTGTGGATCATGATTGGTGCGATATGGTACATGGTGATTGGATCAGTCACCGTACAAAGCTTGAAATATACTTTACTAGCAAACTAGGGGAAACTGGAGATTAGCTTCATCAATAACGATTATTTTGTTATTTTTCTTCTCAACACGATTTTATGTGCGTCATTTACCCTTATTGTTATTTAATGTCCTAAATGAAACAAATTAAAAAAAAAATAATAAAAACACGAGCCCAAACTGACAAAGACTAAACAGCAAAGTTTCAGAAAATGTATACTTTTATAGGTGTCTGTAAACTTAAGAGTGTAAAAACAGCGTATCAACTCCTAGATGTTTGATTTTCACACAACTGGACCTGTTAGTGTGCCAAGCACACGCTCTCTCACAAATATTACCAGTTCAGCGCCCTTGTCTTGGCAAATCAGTCAGTACTTTACCTGAACAGATTTTTAAGGGTTAACCTATGATGGGTTGGTTTAGATCCTCCCCCACATAAGGCTGGTTGACTGGGATTCTACAGGTGAACCAGCCCAGGTTTATAAAATTGCATCTTGATAGTGCTTGACTGACTAAAAAGGGAAGTTCGAAGCCTTATAGGTATACTTATTGCAGTTTTCCCAAAATATACAATTCATCTTTGCAAATTGTAAAAAAATTGTCAAATTGCCCTTCCCAACCCTTTTTTTTTTCCTTCTAAAGAATGGAGTTTGAAGTTTTGTAAAGGGAAAGGATAATTTTTATTTTATAGTATTTTATAGAGCTGATCATGTTATGCACTGATTAACTTCCCACTTGCATGCCATCTCACAAAGAACTGGACAAGATTGCAAGCAACACCTGGTCATATGTGACAAAGAGTAGAAATAAAAACTGACACTGAAAACAAATGACTACCAGTGCCACAGACTGTGAATTAAGATGTGTGGCGCACCAATTAGTCAAATAAAAAAATTAACAAAAGAAACCAATTTTAGGCTACATACAAAAACACTTCTTTATTTAACAAATTTAACAACATACAACAGTTCATGCATAAGTAGGTGAATATCTTGTGGCATGCCATAGCAAAGTTTTCAATGAGTGAAAAATGGAGATATTAAAAATCGTTTTTAAATTTCTTTTTTCTTTTGTACATAAGGTTTCTGCACATTCTAGCTTCAATGACTAAAATCTAAACAAGTAGTTCTCCAGTGATAATTACAAATATATGATTTCTTGGATTTGAGTATGGCATCTTGCAATTCACCCACACTTGTTTCTTAACACGTTATCGATTGAAAGTCATCAATTTAAAGTAAAAAAAATGATTCCTTTTATTTGATTTGTTCTGTGCTTTCATGATTTGGGTATAATGAAATATTGATGTTAACATTAACTTCCATGACAAAAAAACATATCCACACAAATATCTCTTTGCTGAGTAAAATATAATGACGATGTGATCATGCTTGAAGCTAGAAATGATGCTTTGGCTTAAGAACAACAATTTGAGATCCGACTGATTTGTGATTACTTGCAGCATGATACTGAGTCGTCTGATGGCAAGATATGCCTACAAAAGTAGAGCAAAAGAAACATGCATTCTCTATTCATTTGAATTTTTTTGGCAAAAAAACTATATAAAAACTTTATTTTTATTTTTATAGGAACACTCAGGAAATCATCGATAGAAAAATTGGTTTCGACTATCTCCCAATATCAAAGTCTTGACTATGAGCAAAAAAAGTGTACGACTTGCTTGTTTTTTGGTTTACTTGGCTTGCAAAACTTTTTGTTACACAAGCAGCTTTTAAAAAAAAAATTCCCATCTAAGATAATAAAAATAAATGAAAATGGCATCTTAAATCTGTCTACATCATCAGCAGCAGGATAAAATTGACATTGCACTGTATGAACTAAGACATGACAGAATCAATCATTGATGAATCTTTCTAAAGATCAAGTTAACATTATAGCTGTCTCTTAGTCAGTACAAAGTAACAGATGTCACTAGATAAACAAAACTTTTTTGTTACTTGAAACCAAACGAGCATCGAAACGTATGACACATAGAATACTTGGTAACAGACATGATTAAGTTGAAATAAAAAAACTGAGATATATAATTATAAAGAATGCGTAGACACTATTATTACTAACAAAGAAGAACAATTCTTCAAAACTCATCTAGCTTTTTTATATTACAAGATAAGTATTTCCTACCCTAATGAGAGAAAACACATTCATGTATCTGAAGGCAAGCAATAGCTGAAATCATCTTTAACCCTGGCCTTCCATTCCAAGAATGCCAAAAAAAACCAAAGAACTAACTCATTGAAACAGAAAAAAATACAAATGGGCAAGTTTTTCTCGTAACAATTTAACAAACTGCATAAACTAGATTAATTCTGCAACTTGAAAGTCATGCGGGCAACTCGCTAGAAGACTACAGGTCTTGTTCAGCCACGCTCTGTTGTAGATACTCTTGGTACAGGGTTTGCTGCAAGATGTAAGGAATTCAAAAGAAAGGAGAAAAAAAAATTAAATTCATTATAAAACACATGTAAAGATTATTGTTACAAAGAAAAAGGCTGTATCTCTGTAGGTCTAGAAACTCATATCACACTTGAAACCATTCTGCTTCTCTAGTCAACCACTAATTTCTGATGAGGGTGATGCGCAAGGACATGTGTACAGGAAGCCTTTCCCAATGATACAATATTGCATCAGTCTCAATCAGAACTGAATCCCTCTTCTCCTGGTCTAAAGCCAGGTGTGTTCCAACGAACCATGGGCACTCGCTGAAAGTATAAACCTTCAACTGGTGTTGGATGGAGACAAAAAACTCTTCAAGCCAGGGCCCATAACCAATGCTTTACTTAATATTTAAGTAAGACTGTATAAATAAAGCCAAATACACCAAAATACTAGCTGTATAACAGTGTATTTAACTCTTCACTATAAAAATTCGGATTGAACCCGACTCTTGTGCTTTATAATTATATGCCCATTAATAAAAATGATATTCCTACTGCTGTGCACGTTAATGAAAGGATAAAGGAGAGGGTGGAGGAGGAGGTATGGGGATTTGCTGAGTGAAACGATTATTTTTTGTAATCCATCAGGACTATTGGTTGTTGATCGGAGGTTCGTTCTACAAAAATAAAAAGCAATTAAAAACTAAAACTATCAGCGGAATTGTATTCACTAAATACACTACTGCCATAAAAGTATTTGTTTAGTGAACATAGATTTTTTTTTCCTTTGCCAAAGCTCAGGACCTTAGTTTATTCAGAGACATATTTCAAAAGTGGAATATTTTTAGGTGGTAATGTCTTCAAATCTGTGATATTGCCTCGACTAATTAAAAACACAGATATGTGATATTGGTTCTATTAATTCTAAACACAAATATGTGATATTGGTTCTACTAATTCTAAACACAAATATGTGATATTGCCTCTGCTAATTCTAAACACAAGTATGTGATATTGCCTCTACTAATTCTAAACACAAATATGTGATATTGCCTCTACTAATTCTAAACACAAATATGTGACATTGGTTCTACTAATTCTAAACACAAATATGTGATATTGCCTCTTCTAATTCTAAACACAAATATGTGATATTGCCTCTTCTAATTCTAAACACAAATATGTGATATTGGTTCTACTAATTCTAAACACAAATATGTGATATTGGTTCTACTAATTCTATTCACAAATGTGTGATACTGCCTCTTCTAATTCTATACACATATGTGTGATATTGCCTTTTCTAATTCTATTCACAAATGTGTGATATTGCCTCTTCTAATTCTATACACATATGTGTGATATTGCCTTTTCTAATTCTATTCACAAATGTGTGATATTGCCTCTTCTAATTCTATTCACATATGTGTGATATTGCCTCTTCTAATTCTATTCACATATGTGTGATATTGCCTCTTTTAGTTCTGACCACAGATGTATGTTATCACCTCACTAAAAAAAAATGGCAGTATGATCAAACATTGTAAGAAAATTATTAAAAAAAAAAAAAAAGTTAAGTTAAAGGAATGAGCATATCATGTGAAAGCTTTACCTTTTTACTCTTGACTGTTCTCTGCACAAAGTCACTGATCTCGTTCAGTTTTTTCTTCTGCTTGCGAGTGAGGGTTGTCACGGTTCTGCGGATAAAACATGGTCAACAGTGAGAGCCAGGGGGGAGCAGGAGGAAAAAGAAAAAGAAAGTGGAGAGATTGATTAAAAGATGTGGATAGGTAGAAATGAGGCACGACAAAAAAAAATATGTTTAAAGATTAAAAAAAATAGAAGGCAGTGAGAAAGAGAAAGATAAATAGATAGATAGAGGGATTGAGAAACAGTTACAGAGAGAGAGAGAGAGAGAGAGAGAGAGAGAGAGAGAGAGAGAGAGAGAGAGAGAGAGAGAGAGAGAGAGAGAGAGAGAGAGAGAGAGAGACAGACAGACAGACAGAGCTAGGCCAGAATAATATATTTGGATGAAAGAAATTTTTGAAATGCAATAAATACCGATACAGAATCCCTAACATACAGTTAGAAAGTTGGAAAATGTCACGTCAGAAAGGACACTAATTCCAATTGCCCTATTGATTTTATGCAGCGCGTAAACTTTTGGCAATGAATCATGAATGCTGACTTGTCAATCAAGGATCAAAAGACGAAACCGTGGCAGATATCAGCTGATGGTATGAACAGCTGGAGAAAAAACTGCTATGTGCGGAGAAATTCAATGAGCTTGAGTCATATCATTATCGTCTTTGTCAGCTTCCCCAGCTGTGTTGGTCACCCACGACCCTGCATGCAACACGATCTATCCCGCTCATATTTGGCTGATTATTTCCACCCCAGCCTACCGCATGTTGGAATATTTTCTTTTCGAACTTTCCTGCCATGAAACATTCGATCTTTTCGCATTGTCGTGCTAGGAGAGCGATAAAAATCGCGTGAGAGAACAGATGCTGAATTAATGTTGGAAAGATACACATGTGTTCGTCTCTACAGCTATTTTCTTTGTCTTTTTTATTTTCGGAACAGAAAGCATAATTGGCAACTGAGCTGTGTGAGAGGAAAGTGTTCGATACACTAAACGTACAGAAAGTTTGAAAGATTAGTCATTTGAAAGCATAAAAATGTGTGATTTTTTTCAGCTCTTAATCATTACCATATGAGTGACTAAGATTTCATACATCTACAATATTCATAAAAAAAAAAGCTTTCATAAAATCGTTAGTAGCAGCAAACTATTTTTACAATATAAACACAAAATTAGGAACGCTCTTTAACATAAAAGTGGAAGTTTTGAGAAAACAATTTTAAAAGTTGATAGAAACATAAATATGACTTATTGGATCAAAGTTTACTAGGGGACTTTTCCATACCCCCTCCCCCCTCCCATACACTCTCAGTAAAAAAAAAAGAACTCCACGTTAATGCCCCATGCTCTAGAAACAAAGTCCTTCTGTTCCCTATGATCACAAGTAGCCCTTAAGCAACAGAATACAGAGCAAAGGGCTCAGACCAGCCACGTATTTTAGCACTTAAATAACACAGTACAGGGTATGGGACCCACATCCGCTTGACATGTTAGCCCTTTAGCAGCAGAATACAGAGCATAGGGCTCAGACCAGCCACATATATTAGCACTTAAATAACACAGTACAGAGTATAGGACCCACACCCGCTAGACATGTTAGCCCTTAAGCAACAGAATACAGAGCATAGGGCTCAGACAAGCCACGTATATTAGCACTTAAATAACACAGTACAGAGCATAGGACCTACACCCGCTAGACATGTTAGCGCTTTAGCAACAGAATACAGAGCATAGGGCTCAGACCAGCCACATATATTAGCACTTAAATAACAGAGTACAGAGCATAGGACCCAACCAGCAAGACATGTTAGCTCTCTAGTGTCTGAACATCCAGCATAAGTCTAAAGTGGTTGATACTCAGAGGTAAGGACATTAAGATTGCACACAGTATACAGATGTCTTTAAAAGATTCAACTGAACTAACAATAAGGAATCCTTTTTCATAATAGAACATGTGAATCAAAAGTTACAACTTCGTTCTTCCAACTAGTCCAATTGTTACAATTCGCACGTTTAAATTGTTTGTAGCCAGTCCCAAAGGAGTCAAATGATCCACTATAAATATTTCAGCTTCTTACATCTAGTTGAAAAGAGTCACATGTCCAACTTTATAATTTTGACATTTTGCAAATAGTTCACTTATATCTTTCTGTTTCACTCCAACACAGTAAAGAATCTTGGGAAAAAAGTCACAATTTTCTGGTCTTTAAAAATAAAAATAAAAAGAGGAATGCATGAACTTAGAAATTCTTTTTTGTTTTTCCTAAATATAAAAAAGTAAAAAAATTCTACTCGTTAGGATCGGTTGTAACACAAATGATCTCATTTCCATGACAGCACATATTCTTAATTTGTCCTGCAAAACTTGTACGGTTGAAGCGTTTAGAAATCAAGGGGAATTTTACTCTAAGCCGGGCCCCACTATGGTTGAGTCCACAGTACGGTAACCGTATGTAACTTACCTGGAAGAGAACCTGGCCAGGAGTAGCATGACTAGAGCGAGGACAAGAATTCCCCCCATAATGTGCTGTGTGTACTTCTGGGGAACTCGCTTCCAAGCCGTGCTCAGGGGCCCCTGAAAAAGATGGGGTAAAACTGAGGAAGACCTAAGAAAAAAATCTAGCCTGTAGCTTATTCAAAGGGTATAATTGGAATTCACATTTCACTTGCGAATTGATTTTATTAGTTAATTTAAACCTATTAAGCAATCTTTTTGGTATGCTTTTTTAATATGTTTGTTTATTTGTCTTTTTTTTCATCACCGCATCCAATTTTTGGACAACGGCTGCTACAAGACATACAACACTCTTGAAGAGCAAAGCCTTCTCCACGTTTTGTTTCATAGTAGAATTTTACTATTCAAGGCCACTGAATAAATTGATAGATTTTTGTAGAGCAAAGAGTAAAGATTAACAAAAAGTGTTTAGTTGAACACACTCTTTACACAACTGATAGAGTAGACTGAAACCATCATTGTATTTAAAATGTATTCAACCGAACACTTTTGTCAATTTTTACCCTTTACACTATTTTGCACCAGATGCGGCATTGTCGTGGCTACAAGCTGACACACTGGCTCATTGTTTAAACCAAAGAGAAAGACAAAACAGAACAACATAAGAGAAGCTTACCAGGTAAATGTCCAAGGTGATCATTAGACTGTCGCCCAGTATGGCTGCCAACGTTGAGTGTGACGTGCTGATCAGGAACGTAGCCAACAGCAGGAGTGGGAGTACCAGGCCAACCACACCATAGCACAGACCGCGAAACCGAGCGCGTAAATTCCGAGAGCCTTGCAGGCTAGAAGGACATAAGATAAGAGAAGGAATAACAAAATTATTTTGTAACTGTTCTAATACTGGAAACTTTAAGCAAAGGACATGATGGAAATTTTGTGTAAATATAGACACTTTTGTTTTAGGTTACACATTAAAATTTTTTCCACGTTTAAGAACAGATAAGGATCTGAATATTTAAAGCCCAACTTAACTCTGCCAGATACGATCGTCTCTTACTCTCTTTAGCTTGTAGGGATTCAATGCTTGCCTGTCCTTCAGCAATTAAATTTTCTATTTTTTCCTACCTCATATCATGATTTATTTCCAATCAACGTGATCAGTTGAATAAATGCAGAAACAACAATTAAATTATCTTATTGTTGATAGACAGACACACCTCCATGGGTTGTGTTATTCAATCTATTTTATATTCTATCACCACCCACATTGTCACAGTCAGCAATTTGTTACTCATGACTAAATCTTCCTATTTTTAACATTGTAGTGGTTATTGCCCCTTACTTCTGATTTTCTCTGTTTTGTCTGGAGATTGCGATTATTCTAAGAGCTCTCAGTTCCAATCTTTGCTCCAAGAATATTTTCTAATTCTTACTTACAAGCTGCAATACTGATAACATGTGTAATGTCACTGCTGGTCTTTAACGATCAGAAAACAAAAGGTCAAAGCTTTATTTGCTTTGAGCAACTAAATTATTCCATTTAGCTCTGGTGATGAGTTTTGTTGACCGCACTTCAAGACCAGAAACAACAAGACAATGCTTTATAATAGTGATAATACGTTTGGGCTAATCTTGCTACTGCATAAAACCAGGGAAATAACACTATGTACAGAGCAGCAAAGTGCTGATAACTTGTTAAAATGAAAGGTTCATCGAAAATACTCAATCCATTGAGTCTATGGTACCAGTTTCAATACCTTTTTTTTCTTTGAAACGATTCACCCTCAAAATGTTCCAGTATACTTGAAAAGCATAATAACAGAATGGCAGCCTCACCAACTTATACTATCTTGTGAGTTGATTATCAAAACAAGATCAAATTCTAAAAGCTTCAGGGCTAGGACAATATGTCAGAAGGCCATCATCTTGTTGAAATATTTTTCTTTTTAGTTGATTTTTAAAACAAGATCAAATTCACTTCCATTACTAACTTTTAAAAGCTTTTGAGACAATTGTGTGCTGCCTATGTCATGTTGTCAAGGATCAACCATATTAGATTCAAACATATACAGTACAGTCCTTGTCAATGTCACAAAAACTCAAAATTGAGGCAGATGCAGATGTGGCAAATTCAACAACCAAGTATAATACAAAAGCCTTCATTTTAGTATGTAACATTTCATTTTGGTATTTGTGGCATATGCGAGTACCGCCGCAAAAAAAAAAAAAAAAAAAAGAAGAATTAGCTATAAAATGTGACTGATCCATTTACACTCGTTTACAGAAAATAGGTATTATTCTTGCATGCATGTTTAAAGCCTACATCGCCTGTTGCCATTACCGTGTGTGGATGTGGTATGACATGTTATTTTTCTAAAACAAAGTACATTAGCACTAAGGAATTGTATTTCCCAAACATAAAAGTTATTTTATTAACTTTCGTCTGTCTCCCTACTTCAGTATCCCGACCATCACTTCAGAGCTAAAATACAGAGATTAGAGCTGGCTGAACCACGGGTAAAAAGAAAAGTCACCTGTCCTCCTTCAACTTGTCATCAACGAGTTGCGAGATCTGGTCACAGTCACGCTCCAGAGAATTGAGCGTGTTCTGGATGGTCTGGTTGATAGTCTTCTCCACCTCCTTGCACACCTCCTCAATCTGGTTTGCACACCGGCTACCCTGTACACCAAGTAATACAAAACAAACATCTTTTGATAGGGATGAAAATGATAGCTAATGACATAAAAAAGTGCAAGCTATAGAACCATGGCCAGTCAAATTGATCTTGAGAAAATTGACACAGCAATTTTGGCACACTTTCAAGTTTCTTTTGGACTCAACTTTGTCGCACATTTCTTTTAAGCTACATAACACATGACAAGGTGTCCGATTTACTTTGCAATTTTCAGCTTAAATTGAATGGTAGTAGAGTTGCTAGTCAGACTCTAGAGATTTCTTCTACATGAATAACAGTCGTTGACTGTTTAATACAGTTTGCAAATTAGTTCACTTGCCGGCAGTTTAGTTTCAAAACTGGGAAGCAAAACAAAGTGTAACAACAGCAACAAACCTTCTGGTTCATGGAGGTTACATAACACTAGACAGCGGAACAAAGTGTAAAAACAGCAACAAACCTTCTGGTTCATGGAGGGTACATAACACTAGACAGCGGAGCAAAGTGTAACAACAGCAGCAAACCTTCTGGTTCATGGAGGGTACATAACACTAGACAGCGGAACAAAGTGTAAAGACAGCAGCAAACCTTCTGGTTCATGGAGGGTACATAACACTAGACAGCGGAACAAAGTGTAAAGACAGCAGCAAACCTTCTGGTTCATGGAGGTTACATAACACTAGACAGCGGAACAAAGTGTAAAGACAGCAACAAACCTTCTGGTTCATGGAGGGTACATAACACTAGACAGCGGAACAAAGTGTAAAGACAGCAACAAACCTTCTGATTCATGGAGGGTACATAACACTAGACAGCGGAACAAAGTGTAAAGACAGCAACAAACCTTCTGGTTCATGGAGGGTACATAACACTAGACAGCGGAACAAAGTGTAAAGACAGCAGCAAACCTTCTGGTTCATGGAGGGTACATAACACTAGACAGCGGAACAAAGTGTAAAGACAGCAGCAAACCTTCTGGTTCATGGAGGGTACATAACACTAGACAGCGGAACAAAGTGTAAAGACAGCAACAAACCTTCTGGTTCATGGAGGGTACATAACACTAGACAGCGGAACAAAGTGTAAAGACAGCAGCAAACCTTCTGGTTCATGGAGGGTACATAAATGGTTGGCATGTCGAAGCCTGTGCGGTTGAGACCTGGTCGTTTGCACAACTCCTGCACTATCTGCATCATGACACGCTGAAACAATGGAAAACAGAAAGAAAATGTGAAATGCATTACATGCTTCTAACACAACGACTAAACTAAATAATAAATTACCCCCCCCCCCCCCAAAAAAAAAAAAAAAAAAAAAAAGAATGATAGATTAAATAGCGACGTGCTCAAATTCGTAGACTATTGAGTAAAAAAAATAAGAACGAGAAGAAGCCATAATACCAGTAAGAATCGCGAAAAACTGATCACAGTGAGAAAACCAAATCATGAAATGACTGGGCACACATGTAGAACTGTGCCTACTCTTAGTGACAACCTCAAGACTATGAAAAACATACAAGTGTTGCAAGACTATGAAAAACATACAAGTGTTGCCGCTATCTTAACCACTTCCTCCAAGAGAAAGATTTCGTACAAGGGGTAAACCAAGGTACATTAATGTTAGTGTATGGTTAAAAAAATGATTTTAATAAAATTACTTTGTATCTTAACCACTACCTCCAAGAGAAAGATTTCGTGCAAGGGGTAAACCAAGGTTCATTAATGTTAATGTATGGTTAAAAAATGATTTTAATAAAATTACATTGTTAAAATAAAATGTATATACATATGGTACAAGACGTGATAATAAATTGGACTCATGGTCCAGATGTTGCTGCACTCTCGCCGATACCCCTCCCTTCCCCCCCCCCCCCCCCCTGTTTCCTCCCGCATAACACATAATGAATTTCATTATTATTGATAATCAGCCCCATACACATGTAATAATATTGAATTGGTTCATTATTAAATAATTAATTACAAGTGCTTTTAGGTCGGTGTATGTGGGGGGTAATTTGCAGCACGTGTGCAATAAAGATAACAAAACAAAACCCTTGCAGAGATAGATTTTGCTATGATTGTAATAACTTGAAGTTGGCCACACAAGGAGAAAAAAACCGATGTTCACACTGATTCTTTGGTCCCTTATAAAATTTATGACTAGGAATTAAAGATAACAAAACAAAACCCCTTGCAGAGATAGATTTTGCTATCGTTGTAATAACTTGAAGTTGGCCCACACAAGGAGAAAAAAAACTAGTGATGACTGGGAATCAACACAAAAAGTCAGATCATACGAGCGACGTGCAGCACCGGGCCACTGAGCTAATAAATGGCGGGATGAGTAACTCCCGTACGGTGAATGACCTGATACGGTTCATGCTGAGTACACGCCTAAACGCGTCAGTTTTGGCGCTGTGATCTCTAATTATAAGGACTTCCGCAGTTGTGGGCCAATTAGAGAGCGGATTTCCTTTGATTTCCCTCTGTTTACTTTCGATTCCAGCATCCGTGAATAGCGAGATGGAACATACGAGGGAAGCGGAAGAAAGGTTTCAAATCGCACCATAATTGGTATAAATAGTTCTTTGCTTTGTAACGGAAGGCACGTGTTTGTGACGTCATCGGCCGATGGTCACGCCTCCACTCGCGTGTGCAGACCGGCTGCCTTCAAGCTCTGGTCTGGACCACAATCCACCTCTCACTGCGACTATATCTCGACCTAGAGTTTCCAGCCAATCAGATTCGGTTCCTGTTCTCTAAAATGTTCCCTTCCCGCCCCCTTGTGTGTGAGCTGTAAGAGCTGGTCATCCACACTATTGACACACAAGGTGTAAAAAAAAAACCAGCACGAATAATCAAGGAAAAAGTGACATCACTAAAGGCTCTAAATAGAAGCTAAGCTTTACCATCTGGTGATTCGGCAGGAATTTTGCGCGTTTTTAGCACAACACGCCATGATGCTCCTTGTGAACAATATTACTTTGAATCATTACTTTGATGTTTTAATGTATTTGGTCGACTGTCACTGCTTAGGGATGAAAACTTAATACATGCAGATTATTTAAATCCATAGATTAACACTGCTAAGAGGAAGTGACATCACTTTTTCTCCCTATTCCAGCGCGTTCTGGGGATACACGGTGGCCACACGAGCTACAAGCCATGGTTTAAGCCGTGTCGCCCACAGTCGCCGCGACAACAGTCAGCACTGTTGTATCTTTGCTCTCTCCTTTCTCTCCAGTTACCACGACATTATCTTTAGTGCACCAGTTCCCCCCCCCCTTTTTTTTTTAATCCTGAAGGTGAGCATTTTAATTAAGGAAATTAAGGGGGGAAAAGTGACTATTTTGGGAAAACACAAATGAGAAATGATAAAGAAATGAAAAAAAAAAAATTGAGACTTGATGAAAGTACATGAATTATACAGACTCATCTTTTTGAAGTTCCAAATGTAACCTGTTGCAATGAACACACCCATTTCTTTCCGCTAGGTTAAAGGCACTAGTCGGTCAGGGCGAACGGGTCTATTACAACTTCAAAATCACATTTCACTCACACTAGAATTTTATCGATTTGATACATAATGCATCGTTATTTCCTTATCATGCCAGGCTTTTTAAAAAAACGTCCTCCACACACATTACAAAAGAAAAGGCAACAACACAAGCTTAATGCCTAAGGCATCCTTGATAGCTATCGGCAATTAGGAGAAGAAAATAATGAATAGTTGCGTGAACGTTCTGACTGATGGACAATCGATGCGAGTGAACAGTGTAAAATGACGCGATGAAAGATGAATTTGTATGGAATCGCTACCTCAAAACACTCTGAATCTCCCCCTCCCCACCTCCATCTCTCTTTCTCTCTCTCTCTCTCTCTCTCTCTCTCTCTCTCTCTCTCTCTCTCTCTCTCTCTCTCTCTCTCCCTCTCACCTGTCTGTCACTCTCGTGGCCAGCCTCGTCAGCCTTGCTGAGGTAGAACCTCATGCGGTCAGCGTGTTTCTCGTTGAGCGTCTCGACCAGGTTCAGGGTCCGCTTGCACAACGCTTGCCCGATAGGATCGAAGAAGACGAAGATCAGGTCCGCAGTGTCGCCTGGGGGGGGGGGGGGGAGAGGGAAGAAATTAACCTCTTTGCAATTAAACTGTTTGAAAAAAAAATTTTTTTTTCCTTTTCCTTTCGTGAGGCACTCGCTGAAGGAGCATTCCCGCTAGAAGGACCATGCCTCTTTACAGCTTGATGATTTCACACGCTCTCTGGAATTATGATCAACGGTCATAACAGAGCACCAACAACTAATAGGGGTCAGCATAACAAGCAAAAAAACAACAACCCACAACTATTTGATAAAGGCATAACAAATACCACCTGCTCGTTCAAGTCAAGTCGTTATATAACAAAGTATCTTTTCTTAGCTCATTCCAACATAACCAATAATTGTATTAAACAATGCAAGGATTGAAACGAGTTTTGTGTACTATCGTGGATTCTTTTCTGTTTATATACGAAGTTTTTAATCTTTCAAAAATAATCAATGGCGTGAATAAAACAAGATTATACAAAGAAAAAACTGAACCGAAACAAGAAGAAAGGAATAATGGGTTTTCAAGCTTAGTCGACATCTTACTGCTCTGTAACGGAAAAGCACAAAGAAAGACAAAAGAACAAAATGAGAGAGAGAGAGAGAGAGAGAGAGAGAGAGAGAGAGAGAGAGAGAGAGAGAGAGAGAGAGAGAGAGAGAGAGAACGGGATAAAGCGGAAAAAGAAAAGAAGAGAAAGAAGGAGGAGGAGGAGGAGGAGGAGGAGGAGAAGAAGAAGAAGAAGAAGAAGAAGAAGAAGAAGAAGAAGAAGAAGAAGAAGAAGAAGAAGAAGAAGAAGAAGAAGAAGAAGAAGAAGAAGAAGAAGAAAAACAACAACAACAACAGACACAACGACGACAACAAAAACTAAAAAAATGACAAGAAAGAGCAGCAGCAGCAGCAAAGGTAAATGTCCCCAAACAGAAGGAGTAGAATCAATTAATATCAACATGTATACAGAAACAACATATATCCACAACATAAATCATAGCACATAAATGTGTGGGATAGGAAGGCACATACTAAGGTATGCAGTTGGCATGCAACACTTTGCCCACCACACCCCTTCAAAATTTTCATCACAAACATCCCCTCTCCCGCGGTGGGAGAGAGAGAGATAGATAGATAGATAGATAGATAGATAGAGAGAGAGAGAGAGAGAAAAGAGCGAGAGTGAGAGAGAGAAAAGGGAAGAGAGTGTGTGAGAGAGAAAAGGGAAGAGAGAGTGAGAGAGAGAAAAGAGGAGAGAGAGAGAGAGTGAGAGAGAGAGAGAGAGAGAGAGAGAGAGAGAGAGAGAGAGAGAGAGAGAGAGGGAGGGAGCGTGAGAGAGAGAGAGGGGGGAGAGGGAGGGAGCGTGAGAGAGAGAGAGAGGGGGGGGAGAGAGAGGGAGCGTGAGAGAAAGGGGGGGGGGGAGAGAGTGAGTGAGAGCGAGAGAGAGAGAGAGAGAGAGAGAGAGAGAGAGAGAGAGAGAGAGAGAGAGAGAACGGGATAAAGCGGAAAAAGAAAAGAAGAGAAAGAAGGAGGAGGAGGAGGAGAAGAAGAAGAAGAAGAAGAAGAAGAAGAAGAAGAAGAAGAAGAAGAAGAAGAAGAAGAAGAAGAAGAAGAAGAAGAAGAAGAAGAAGAAGAAAAACAACAACAACAACAGACACAACGACGACAACAAAAACTAAAAAAAATGACAAGAAAGAGCAGCAGCAGCAGCAAAGGTAAATGTCCCCAAACAGAAGGAGTAGAATCAATTAATATCAACATGTATACAGAAACAACATATATCCACAACATAAATCATAGCACATAAATGTGTGGGATAGGAAGGCACATACTAAGGTATGCAGTTGGCATGCAACACTTTGCCCACCACACCCCTTCAAAATTTTCATCACAAACATCCCCTCTCCCGCGGTGGGAGAGAGAGAGATAGATAGATAGATAGATAGATAGATAGATAGATAGATAGAGAGAGAGAGAGAGAGAGAGAGAGAGAGAGAGAGAGAGAGAGAGAGAGAGAGAGAGAGAGAGAGAAAAGAGCGAGAGTGAGAGAGAGAAAAGGGAAGAGAGTGTGTGAGAGAGAAAAGGGAAGAGAGAGTGAGAGAGAGAAAAGAGAAGAGAGAGTGAGAGAGAGTGAGAGAAAGAGAGAGAAAGAGAGAGGGAGAGAGAAAGAGAGAGAGGGAGGGAGCGTGAGAGAGAGAGAGGGAGCGTGAGAGAAAGGGGGGGGGGGGGAGAGAGTGAGTGACAGCGAGAGAGGGAGAGAAAGAGAGAGAGAGGAGAGATTCCCTCGATTATCCACATATGAATGTAAGCGACGCTATTATTAGAACGGATTTTACCCGATCATTAGACCTTCCCCCTTTCACTTGCACTGACCTCTCGCGGGGGTCAAGTTAGGCTAGCCTCCCCTCTGGCCAGGTCGGATCTGAACGAACCGGCTGACCGGACAGCTGGCAGCTTGTGGTGGATGTGTGAAGCCGTCACCGGCCAAGCCAGGCTGGGCACGCCAAGGTCGCAACATAAACCAAAGTGACACAACAGCTCGCACAGCTCAGCCTATTCTTATAGCTATTTTTGAAAATATCACTCTCTGCCGTGGCTTTTGATCATTAAATAAAGGACTTCACTACATTACTGCAAGGATTTTCTTTGATTTCAACTGTTTTCCTCGAACCATTCCAACATCGAACGACTCAGGAGGAAAGTCTCCGAAACAGTCTATGATATGCATGCACTCCGTAGCACAAGCAAGTAGAAATAGATTTCAATTTATTGTAACAATGGAAAAAGAAAGTTGTAATGTCAGTTCCCCTTATCAACGAGAGAGAGAGAGAGAGAGAGAGAGAGAGAGAGAGAGAGAGAGAGAGAGAGAGAGAGAGAGAGAGAAAGAGAGAGAGAGTGAGAGAGAGAGTGAGAGAGAGATTGCTTGCTCTACATCTTAAAATGTTTGAACTAGAACAGTTTTACACAGACCTGCGACGCGAGAGCAACTGAAGATGTCTGCTGTTGTCAGCCATCTAGTGCCAAAGGTCAAGCCGAGCGCATATATTTTCTCTCTTTTAACAGAATGCTTAAAAAATAAAATAAAACATTTTGACCTCACAAAGCTCTTTGGTTCGTCTCCTCCTCCTTTATTTTTTTGGTACTTCTCGCCACTATTTCGGCGTCAAATCAACAAAATAAAAGAAGGGTTATGTTGTCCCTTTCAAGTCAATATTTGCTATAGCTGTGTCCGCTACACACTGATTTCACGCTTTTTTTTTTTTTAAATCTACATCAAACTTAAGCTCACGTCAGGCCCTAAACCCATGTACCAGCCGCGTGCGATTTAAACCTGCGAAGAAAAACCACAAGGATATTAGGGCGAGCGGTGTAAACTCGAAGCTTCTAATTTAAGATGGATCAAACAATACTACATAATTTATGTGTGTGTGTATGTATAGGTGCCGCAGGGTCACATTTATAAAATCAAAGTTTGACCCTCGCTCCAATATGCGAGAAGATGGTCATCTCGCACAGCTTGTCGGCCGCCTGCACATGACATTGGTTGCTCCAACCTTTCCTACTCGGTGAAAAGGAAAATTTTTTGGAAGGCCTCGAGGTCCATAGGAGTTTGAACTTAACCAACTGACCTCGCCCCAAGCATGAAGTTTGTCACCGGCTTTTGCTGGTACCCATTCGCGCTTCAGTGGGCTATGGAGAAGGTAAAAGATAAGTGTAAAGAATTCCATGACTCTGCTCCACAGAGACACTTCCCACAAGATCCTCCACAGTTCACAAAACGAAACAAACGGCTTTATCCAACGAGGACTGGTTGGGGAAACGCTTGGCCAGTTACACACTCGACCATTTTTTTTTTTGACGATTAATTAATTGAACGTCCCCTCAACTCCTCAAACAATATTCCGTGGAGACGGAAAGATACGGCTCAGTAGACAAAATTCGATTCTACGGTCAAATCACTTAATCGTCGAGGTTCGAACCAGGCTCCAACCTTCTAGCGATCAGCCGACCGTGCTCACCACCAAACCCCAGATAACAGATCAAACAACTGCAGCAGCTTGCCATGCCGCCACTCGGGCGTGGATTTGACACCCCATCCCCGTTCTTGTGCCAGCAACAGCAACTCCACTGCTGTGAACACTACCGGTGTTCACTTATGCCCAACACGGCACAGCAGCCACGTGAAGGTTGTCGGGGGGAAAAATAGCACCGTAAGAGCAGACTCGATCATTACCGAGACGCCTGTTTCTCGGTTTGACAACAACAAAAATCAAATAATTATAATAATAAAAATAATAATAACAACAACAATAATAATAATACTAATAATAATGATGATGATGATGATGATGATGATGATGATGATGATGATGATGATGATGATAATAATAATAATAATAATAATAATAGTAATGATGATGATGATGATGATGATGATGATGATGATGATAATAATAATAATAATAATAATAATAATAATAATAATAATAATAATAATAATAATAATAATAATAATAATATTACGTAGACATGCCTAACAAGTATCGATACGCGGTGAGGTTTCTGAAGCTATTTTTTAGCGTTATCTGTCACATGGTCGGGGAAACATGTCGCAGCACTGGGCATTTCCACCTTTGTCATTATGTCCTGTTGAATAAGACTTTAGGGCGGAATCTGGTCGCATATAAAAACTACTCCCATGAAGTCTTGACAGCTTAGAAAATTTTTTCATGCAACCATAAAATATCGGTTATTGCCGTGTGTGAAAAAATTTGTTTACATCCACTAGACCATTCGCAAATATGTCTGGAATATCCCACTCTTTATTTAATACAACTCTACCGCAACTACCTGACTAGGAATGGCTCAATGACAGTTCATAGCCTATGAACGGTGTAGATGTTCGGATTACTAAACTGAGGAAGAAAATAAATAGTACAGAAAAATCAACCACAAACTTAGATCTAGCTCGAGGAAGAAACATCTCGAGATATATGGGATTGGCTTCATAAAGGGAGTGACTAGATGGAGAGAGAGAGAGAGAGAGAGAGAGAGAGAGAGAGAGAGGGAGGGAGGGAAAGTGAGAAATAGAGAGAGATGGAGGGATAGAAAGAAATAGATGGATAGAGAAAGAGAAAGATAGATAAATAACAGGAAATAGAAAAATAGAGAGATAGAGAGAGAATGTGAGAGAGAAAGAAAGAGAGAGAGAGAGAGAGAGAGAGAGAGAGAGAGAGAGAGAGAGAGAGAGAGAGAGAGAGAGAGAGAGAGAGAGAGAGAGAGAGAGAGAGAGAGAGAGAGAGAGGAGGAGGAAACGGAAGCAGCCTTGTTCCCATTGTCTGGTTTGTTTCTGAATGAAACAAACTGCGCTGATCTTTGTGAGAGTTCCTGCCTTGCGCCATGGAGCCTCGAGCTCCTGTCAAACCAATGTCAAACCGTTGGTTTCATGAGAGGAGATGATGGATGAGGCGAGAAGACAATAAATTAATAAAAAAAAATAATAATAAAAATAATAAAAAAAATTATTATCCTGCTCATGCGCAACGTCATTCTGTAAATGTGCACGTGACGCGCGTAATTTTTTTGTTTTGTTTGCTTGTTAACAGTCTACGTTAGAGAGGCGCGTGAATGGGCTGTTTTTATTGATGAATGGAATTGGTGCTATGTATAATAAAAAGTAGAACGACCTTTGCTTCCCCATTCATCAAGTTTAGCACCAGGTCAAACATTACATTTACAGGTTTTAATGGGTGCAAGCTGCGGCAAATTTTTTTTGGCCGGCAAAAGATTAGAGGGGAAAAAAAAAAACCAGAGCGGTTTTTTGTGTGCTTAATCTCCAGATCAAAGAGTGCAATTAACTCGAATAAAAAAAAAAAATATAGTGAAAAATGGAGGTTTTTGAACGGTGAAAGGACTTAAAAAAGAAGAATGTGAAAACACAGTTCGTCCGCACTAGAGAACACTGCACACACACACACAGAGAGAGAGAGAGAGAGAGAGAGAGAGAGAGAGAGAGAGAGAGAGAGAGAGAGAGAGAGAGAGAGAGAGAGAGAGAGAGAGAGAGAGAGAGACAGAGTTAGACTTGAATAGAAGTAAAAATATTAAGTTGATTGACGATAATAAAAATTCATACAATGCGTATAAAACCAATCCCAACGAATAATAACAACATTCGACTATCGTAAGCCACGATTTTATAAAACTGTCACTTTTAACCTGCCTACGCTTGAATTCCATACTGTGGATTAAACTTAAAACAAAAGCAACAAGAAAGAAGAAAAAAAAAGAATCATAGTTCTAAACAGAAAGCCCATCTGGAGCAGCAACGCACCTAGCCACGTGATGGCCTTGTTGACGTCGAACGGGTACTTCATGTCACCGTCCACCAGGCCAGGGGTGTCGATGAAGGTCACCAGGCTGAACTTCTTCTGCTTGGAGGTGGACACCTCGGTAGCCAAGTAGTCCACCACCCCTGGGAAGGGAAAAAAAAAAGGAACGAGGTAAGGACAAAGCTAGTAGAACAAGACTCACATCACCTTGCAGACCTATTCTTAAAAAAGAGGGGGGGGGGGGAGGGGAGAGGGGGGAAAACAAAACGATAACAACTGATTTTATCCACGGAGCTTCCATTCCGAAGTCAAAGACTGGAAACAAAGGTGTTGTCACCTTCACCAGCTGACACAGACACAATGTCCAAAGATAAGGCTCGGTGAAACCCAACCGCTCACCTCGAGACGGGACGACGGAACAAGATTGCACAACCGGCGAGAGTTCCGTACAGCCCTGTACCGCCTGAAAACAGGACCAAGCTACAGCCCTGTACCGCCCGAAACAGGACCAAGTTACAGTCCTGTACCGCCTGAAAACAGGACCAAGCTACAGCCCTGTACCGCCCGAAACAGGACCAAGTTACAGTCCTGTACCGCCTGAAAACAGGACCAAGCTACAGCCCTGTACCGCCTGAAACAGGACCAAGCTACAGCCCTGTACCGCCTGAAACAGGACCAAGTTACAGCCCTGTACCGCCTGAAACAGGACCAAGTTACAGCCCTGTACCGCCTGAAACAGGACCAAGTTACAGCCCTCTACCGCCTGAAAACAGGACCAAGCTACAGCCTTGTACCGCCTGAAACAGGACCAAGCTACAGCCCTGTACCGCCTGAAACAGGACCAAGTTACAGCCCTGTACCGCCTGAAACAGGACCAAGTTACAGCCCTCTACTGCCTGAAAACAGGACCAAGCTACAGCCTTGTACCGCCTGAAACAGGACCAAGCTACAGCCCTGTACCGCCTGAAACAGGACCAAGTTACAGCCCTGTACCGCCTGAAACAGGACCAAGTTACAGCCCTGTACCGCCTGAAACAGGACCAAGTTACAGCCCTGCACCGCCTGAAACAGGACCAGGCTACAGCCCTGTACCGCCTGAAACAGGACCAAGCTACAGCCCTGTACCGCCTGAAACAGGACCAAGCTACAGCCTGCACCGCCTGAAACAGGACCAAGCTACAGCCCTGCACCGCCTGAAACAGGACCAAGCTACAGCCCTGCACCGCCTGAAACAGGACCAGGCTACAGCCCTAGGCTTACTCTTCTTCCTGCGACCCCCGCCCCACCCGAATACCCAATCCCAGCCTCAGTCTAAAGAGTCCCGACGAAGATTGAGTCCATCAGTCCCATCTGATCCGGTGCACAAGTTTCCCTTGAAGTTTTAATGGCGGATACAAAAGTTTACACACCAGTGAAATGGGATATATATATATATATATATATATATATATATATATATATATATATATATATATATATATATATATATATATATATATATATATATATATATGCACATCTTTCATACGATACAATAATAAAAATACTTCTTTGAAAAAGCACGATACAAAAACAGGAACCAAAAAAAAAAAAGATAGTGATTAACACAGCCCTATTCCAACGAGGATTTTTTTTCTTTTATAATCTAAAATAAGGTGGGCTGGGAACGGAATTATCAATAAAAATACAAAACTCAAATTCGAACTACATACTCTTATTTCGATTCGCTCAAAGATCCAACACTATCTAGTCCAACAGACTGTCCGTTTTCTGTAAGACTTTATTTTCCACTTAGTGATGAGCGTGTATGAATGTGAAGAATGAAGAAAGGCTGTGTGTAGAGTGAAGGTGGAGGCAGCCAACCACAGCCCTTCATTTGGCAGCTCCCACCATCAGGGACAATAGCTGGCCAGAGGCTGTGTGTAGAGTGAAGGTGGAGGCAGCCAACCACAGCCCTTCATTTGGCAGCTCCCACCATCAGGGACAATAGCTGGTCAGAGGCTGTGTGTAGAGTGAAGGTGGAGGCAGCCAACCACAGCCCTTCATTTGGCAGCTCCCACCATCAGGGACAATAGCTGGCCAGAGGCTGTGTGTAGAGTGAAGGTGGAGGCAGCCAACCACAGCCCTTCATTTGGCAGCTCCCACCATCAGGGACAATAGCTGGCCAAAGGAAGTGCGGCGTCGAGCGGCCTGGTTCTACACACACACACACGTGCCGCTTGCCACAGGCGGGTCCATTGTCTCATTGCTACTGCAACACTATCATAATGATGGTGCTGCTGCTGCTGATGATGATGATGAAAAAAATGTTCACATCATAGCGATGGCAATGATGATGATGATGATGGTTGTGGTGGTGGTGTTGAATGAAATGGTCAGATCACGACGACGATGATAATGATGATGGTGGTGGTGGTGTTGATGAATGAAGTGGTCAGATCACGACAATGGCGATGATGATGATGATGATGATGATGATGATGATGATGATGATGATGATGATGATGATGATGATGAAAATGATGATGATGATGATGATGGTCATTTAAAAAAAGCTGATGGTAATAACAATAATTTTGATAATTTTTTCTATGAATAATAAAAAAACCCAACAAATCACAAGCTGTACAGCATTTTGGTGGTGAGGGTCTCAAAAAAGAGACGACCATATTGAGAGCTTCACTGAAAACAATGATATTGATAAGGAAGGTGTCGAACTGACGATGATGGAGGTCACACGGATGGCATTACTAACATATAAATAATAGTGAAGTTTTGTAGATGTTCATAGACGAAACTCGTATGTAACCGACGATGATGACGTGAATGACAATGGATGGATTATGGTGGTATATCCGCCAGGCTGTGCGAGACTGACGAGAATATCGGCAATTGCAATCATTGTGGTCATCGAAACAATATTGAGGCTGGCTGGTGGGGCGCTCCAAGAGTCCAAAGCACTGTATAGGAAGTGTATATTGCATCGTGCCAAAAGGCGCTGTGTGTGGAGAGAGAAAGCGTGTGGACAGCTCTTCATCAGGCAGCTTGATTGACCTTATACACAAGGCTACCAGGTGATGAGCCGACACACACTTCCAGCTTGATTGACCTAAACAGAGGGCTACCAGGTGATGAGCCGACACACACTTCCAGCTTGATTGACCTAAACAGAGGGCTACGAGGTGATGAGCCGACACACACTTCCAGCTTGATTGATCTTTATTTTACAACTACAACAACAAAACAAGACACCTACTAATCTACTACTATTCCTACTGCTACTACTACTACTACTACTACTACTACTACTACTACTACTACTACTACTACTACTACTACTACTACTGCTACTACTGCTACTACTACTACTACTACTACTACTACTACTACTACTACTACTACTACTACTACTAATACTACTACTACTACTACTACTACTACTACTACTACTACTACTACTACTACTACTACTACTACTACTACTACTACTACTACTACTTCTACTTCTACTACTACTTCTACTACTACTACCATCGCTGGCACCTCTAAATAATATATTGCAGCTGTCCTTGTTACCATAAACCGATAAGTGTAAATTGTTCAAGCTATCTAAGGGATGAAAAATAAAGATATATATATATATATATATATATATATATATATATATATATATATATATATATATATACACACACAAACAAATAACAAACCTTACAATCTATACAGAAACGATCAAAATTTGAATAATTGTCTTTAACTCTAACCCACTTTTTTTCCCCGTAAAGAGAGCAAGGGAGAGGATCCAATGCAGAAAATTATTCAAATGAAGATACAACAGGAACTCAACAATAAAGAAAAAAAAGCTGAGCTAAGCACAAAACAGAAACAGAGGACGCTCACTATCGACCTCCTCGGATCTCCTACACCAGTGATCTTCGAGTAATTTACACATACAAACTCACACAGCCACACACACAGACAGGCAAAAAGATGTGTGACCAGGCCAGTGGCTAACGCAGCAAACAGTGCTGATGATGAAGCCGATTTACAGAGAGAAACAAAACCCGGAAATTTTTCAGTTCTTTGACCCTTAATTCACCCCCCTCAGACAAGCACACACACACACGCACGCAATCCCCGCTTTATCTCTGGCTTTCTTTTCTTTTCTCTGTAAAATTAAATTTTTAAATGTATAAATAAATATTTACAACAACAACAATACTACTACTACTACTACTACTACTACTACTACTACTACTACTACTACTACTACTACTACTACTACTACTACTACTACTACTACTACTACTACTACTACTACTACTACTACTACTACTACTACTACTACTACTACTACTACTACTACTACTATTACTACTACTAGCAATTAGTAGTGGCAGCAGTAGTATTAGAATACCTAGTTGTACGACCAACTGAAGCCGGCTTAAGAACACTGAGTTGTTAAGAACAGTGACCACAATGTGGAGAAAGATGGAATGCGAAATCTCTTAGAGGGATCAGCCTAGGAAAAAAAAGGTAATTACATCTTCCGACAAAAAATGTGGAAAAACAAGAGCATTCCGACCGAATGAATGAAAAATTTCACTCATTTTAGGAGTATTCGAATCTAAGAATCGAAACTAAAATACAACCGTAATGGCCTGACTCTCGATGTATTGATGGAAACTGGTGTTATGATTGAAAAAAAAATACATGTTCTATTCAGATGTATATTAGGAATCTAAACACAGACCATGGAAACATAGCCTTTAAGTTGAAGAAATATTTTGATATAACTCTGTCACGTGACTATCTTTTGCAAGAACTATAGGATACCGCAGCATGCAACACAAAAGGTATTAATTGATTTTTATATACTATTACTTTTTTTTTCCGGGTCAATAATGTATTAAAACGAATGAAATCATCAAATAAATGCCTGAATCCAGCCACACTGCATCGTCTAAGACAGTACCTTCACAAAATGTCCGCGCATGTCAAATACTTGAATTCTAGGTCTACAGTTGCTCAACGTTTTGCCAAGATCTACATCCACGCCCGAACAGCGGACAAACTGACGCCTCACCGAGCAAACCAATCTTTATACGAGCTGCCTTCTATCTGTCGGATGTCGTAAACCTTTTTGTCCTCTGGAGACTCCAATTATATCAGAGCGTTCAGTCCAGAGTCGATGACCTTCTTCGCTGTGAAACTACCGTAACCCGAAGTGTTCTCCTCCCTTAAACACGATTTTTTTTTTTTTTGCAGGGGATGCAACGTGAGCCATCTCGTCACAGATTTGGATTAGTGTTCATTACGAGCCTGCGATTACTCTGTCATTTTTTTTTTTTTTCGTTCTACTATTTGAATGTCTATAATTATAGCGCTCAGAAACAGACGGTCCACTCATTAACAGAACGTTACGCTTTAACACCGCGAGCAGATAATGAGAGCAAACTAGGTAGCTCCATGTTCCAAGTCTCGTATCCATACATTTCCACGCTGTATAACGCCTTTTATATATGTCCACTTATTTATCTTTTACTGATTATTTTTCATCGTATTTTTGTTTTTCGGGGGGAGACGTTGCTGTTCTTAAAACAAAAGAAGTGAATGGATTGACAGGAAACGCTAAGGAATAACAAATGTTATGAAAAAACTAAAACCATTAAAATACTAACGCGCAGGTTTAAAGAAAGATCGTCATATTGTAATAAAAAAAAAAAATATTCTCATCTCAAAGCTATCGATTCTATCCAAATAAAACCTCGAAATAAAGGAAGTTTCACGGCTTTCTTACTCTCTGCACAATGAAAAGGATGTGACAGTGTACACTTGCAAGTTATTTTTTTGTTTTGTTTTGTTTCGTTTGTTTTTACTTGAGGATGGAATTCTATCAGAAATATTCAGAGCTGCAACAAAGGTAACACGGGATAATCCATTTTACCATCTCTCTGTCTGTTGTCTGTCTGTCTTCTCTCTCTCTATCTATCTATCTATCTATTATTCTAGAGAGACAACTATTCAAATTATGCAAACTAAGCATACAGCGGAAGAAAAAACAGGAGTAAACGGGGGAGGGAGAGAGGAAAAGAGGGGAAAATAAAGGGAAGGATATAGTCACGAGAGAGGAAAGAGATAGATAGAGATATAGAGAAAGATAGAAAAAGATAGATAGATAGAGAGTAATACAGAGAGAGAGAGAGAGAGAGAGAGAGAGAGAGAGAGAGAGAGAGAGAGAGAGAGAGAGAGAGAGAGAGAGAGAGAGAGAGAGAGAGAGAGAAAAGAAAAGAGAAGAGAAGAGAAGAGAAGAGAAAAGAGAAGAAATAAAATGAGGGGGGAAAGTTAATTTTATTGGAACCATTTTTTTCCCACAAGACTTCTAATTCTAATGTTTTTTTTTGGTCAGTCTGTCTAAGGTGAGCCCCAAGTATGACTGGCCAGCCGTGCGCTTCACCCGGTTACCTGGAAACAGTGATCTACAGTCTTGATGCTAACTTAGGATAATCATAAGGGAGGCAAGATAGGGAACAATCCGGGCTCAAAATACAGACAGCCACAGTCTTTCATCCTAAATTTTTTTTTTTTTAATCACGTTAGATCCAAGTTTGCTTTTTTTTTTTTTTGCTAATTATTTTTTTCTATTGGCAAAAAATGCACTACCAGCTTTTAAAGACACAAAATTGGATAGTGAATCTTTCTGTCTCCCTCGACTTTACAAGTGAAAATGGAATGCTACTTATTGGTAATTCGTCTATAAAGGTTCAGTTACTGTAACAGTCTTGACGATCCTCAAGATTTAATGTTGTGATTGTCGAGTAATGATGAGTGAAGAGTTGCACTTGACAAAGTGACAGCGAGTCTGCTCAGCGCACATGTTACATGTCTGATCCATGTGGCGCGCACTTTACTTTACCCTCGTGACCCAAATTAATCTTGCAGAGCTTCCCACACTCACAGTCACGTGCAACCTCCCGCATGGCTGGTTGCACTTGCTTCCTCGCCTGTTGTGCGAAAACCCTACCAAACACTGAACTATAGAGTTTGTTAGAATTAGAGCTTTCACCCATTCCGTAGTTCATTGATATCCGAGATTCAATTTGTTACCGCCGAGTTTTTGTACTGACATTACTACGTGAGGGGGAATGAGACCCCCCCCCCCAAGTGACTATGATGGCTATGGGTATAACAGAGGAGTCTTGGGGGATTTCCGAACAAATGGGGAGAGAGAGAAAGGATTTGAGAGAAATAATAATATTCATGGCGATGATTATTTATATAATGATATATTGGTGATTATGGTAGTGCTGGTGAGGACTACACTAAATTTAGTTCGTGTTAGCAACGAAAACTACACGCAGGAAACCAAAGAGAGACAACAATAACAAGTCGCACATCATAGGCTGTATCTAGTCGATTACTGCACGAGATACACAAGCACATCACAGGCTGTATCCAGTCGATTACTGCACGAGATGCACACGCACATCACAGGCTGTATTTAGTCGATTACTGCACGAGATACACACACACACATCATAGGCTGTATCTAGTCGATTACTGCACGAGATACACACACGCACATCATAGGCTGTATCTAGTCGATTACTGCACGAGATACACACACGCACATCATAGGCTGTATCTAGTCGATTACTGCACGAGATACACAAGCACATCACAGGCTGTATCCAGTCGATTACTGCACGAGATGCACACGCACATCAGAGGCTGTATTTAGTCGATTACTGCATGAGATACACGTCATATGTCTCACGACGAAACAGAGTGCACTAAAACAACGATTCAACGTCCAGATTGATGGTACAAGTTTAGACTTATCTACCTCAACATTTGGGTTGATGGTACAATTTTAGACCGACATGTCTCGACATTCGGATTGATGGCACGATTTTACACTTATTTGTCCCGACACTCGGATAGATGGTACAATTTTAGACAGATCTAACCTGACATTCGGTGTATCGTTGCGAGGTGTAATCGCTGAATCACCTGGATTTCGATTTCTAAGAGTGGATGGGACATACTTCTGTAGTACACTGTTGACGCGACTAAATTTTCGGAGAAAACAGATCCACTAAATTTTCGGGGAGTCCTCGACGGAGATGGACACAAATAACCAGTGGCCACAGTTCCCGGTTTCATTTTAGCCCTTTCTTTCTTCCAACAGTATCAGCAAACCACGGTTTTGTTTCACACCTTCTTTTCCTTTAACAGCCTAAACAAATTACAGAAAACAACCTTAAAGGCTTCCAAATCTAGAGGGCTGATACTGACACATCCTGCTAGACGAACGTCTACATGGAGACCACCAGTTCTTACCGCTTTTTAAATTTAAGACACACTTTACCAAGTTTCTATTTAATAGGCTGAAAAAAAGAAAAGGCAACAAACAAACTAAAAAAAAAAAATCTACCCAGTCTCTCACTCGACACTCTCTACCCAATTCTTCTTTCTTTAAAGTAGTCGATTCCATGAAAATTCTTCTTCCTTTAAAGTAGTCGATTCCATGAAAATTCTTCTTCCTTTAAAGTAGTCGATTCCATGAAAATTCTAAACGTAGTAATCGAATTCCAGTGACTGTGTTCGGCCCGGTTCGAATCGGTCGTCGAAATATTCACGAATGTCAAAACTGGAAAGCTTTTCCAAGAATCCCCAGCGATGATCCAGGAGCGGGACTCTGTACAGCAGGTAGCTGGCTGTATGGGACAGCGGGAACCACACACACCCACGCCACCGTGACGGGCGCGCCCGCGTGCGGGGGTGGCTGCCTCCCCCTCAGTAGTGTCGCCAGGCTGGTAATGATGATGAGCATTACGCAACAACAACCAGGACGTATTGAATTACCCATACTCCACCGCCCTCCCCCCCGCGCATAAAACTCCGTCACTTATCGCCGTTTCCCTCCCTCCCTCCCTTCCGTGGGCGGTGCAACACCCAGATTATATACACGGTCACTCACCGCAACATAATCATGCACATGGATGCTTACTCTAGTCTTATACCACTGGGTGTGCAGCTCTGCTGTGTCGGGCCATCTTGATCAAGCTAATAAGATAGATTAGGAGGACATGCAGTGGTGAAACACCAGGAAGCGCTAGCGCAAGGATTCACATCTCACCCATCATCACAGTCACAGTGCGAATAAAGAAACTCAAGGAATCACCTTATACAAATAAAGCGAGACCACGCTCTATACATTTTACCTCAAGCTGACTTTACGATCAAGAGCAACATAAACTTTTTCTTTTTCTTTTCACCTTAAGGTCAAGCCTGTTAAAGACATGCGAGTCACAGGCATATTCTTCCAACCTGATATCTCTCTCTCTCTCTCTCCCTCCCTGATCACCGTCTTCTCGATCTCTAGGCCTTGACTATCACTAACATGTTGCGCAGATACCGCATCATCTGAACACGTAAATTCTGCAGCAACAGCCCGATCACCCGCTGTATCCTCCTCTCTAAAAGCAGAGTGTGTCTAACACTGTCTATCGCAACAGTCACTGCAGATATGACAGCACAATAGACCGATCACCCGCTGTATCCTCCTCTCTAAAAGCAGAGTGTGTCTAACACTGTCTATCGCAACAGCCACTGCAGATAATGACAGCACAATAGACCGATCACCCGCTGTATCCTCCTCTCTAAAAGCAGAGTGTGTCTAACACTGTCTATCGCAACAGCCACTGCAGATAATGACAGCACAATAGACCGATCACCCGCTGTATCCTCCTCTCTAAAAGCAGAGTGTGTCTAACACTGTCTATCGCAACAGTCACTGCAGATAATGACAGCACAATGAGTGATGCAGCAAATTTTCAGCTCCTTTAAATAAGCGACAGCAAGAAAAGCCTGGGAGTCAGCTAGAATGTCAGCCGAACAATATCGGAGGTGGTCCGGACCTTCTCCTCCCCAGCATATAATAATACAAGTTGTAGATCAGTATCTCATTCTCTACATCGCCCGCAGATTAATCAAAGAACCAAGGTCACCCACGACATGCTTCAGAGACAGATTGCGCTGGTCGTCAACCACTCTCTGCGAGCGAGAGCTTAGAGGAGAAATAAAGCTAATGAAGCTTTGAGGGGGAGGGGCGCAAAACAGAGGCTGGTCAAAACTGATGAACAATTTATTTAAAAGAAAAAAAAAATGAAAGTGTGTGTGCTAACTGAATAGCCTTTGTTAAAAAAAAAAAATTAAAACGTAAAAAAAAAAAAAGAAAGAAAGTGTGTGTGTGTTAACTGAATAGCCATGGTTAAAATAAAATAAAATAAAATAAAATCAATAAAATAAAAAAGACGAGGCATTCAACTCTATTCTGTGATAAATCATCGACAGTAACGATTTATAGCAACAAGAAATTTTACTGCAACGAGCAGCCATGATCCCGTGCCACACCCGACCATCATGCCAGTTTATCTTCCAGGCCGCACAGGGCAACTAAGCTTACACAGTTTACACTAATTTTATAACGTGGAAATCAATGGAACAAAAAAAAAAAAAAAATAAATAAAAATGCGAAATTAAAAAAAAACAACAAACCAAAACAATTTATTTTAAGAAAAAAAATTACACTTAAAAACTTTTACAAAAATCTTATATCGTTTAAAACTAGCTGGAACCTCTGTATTTTTTGTAGAACTACAGGCACACAAAGACCTCACTAGCCCATTTTACATAATAGGCATAGAAATTATGCTCTTTAAAGACTTGGTATTAGACTCTTCAAATTCCATACAAACGCTATGCCATCTAACAGTGGAAGAAATCCCAGTAACGACCGTGAAATGATAAATCATGGATTTTAACAATTTAGACACAGGTTGTATAAGAAGATGCACGGTCGCATGAAAAACAAACAAAAGACAAACGAAAAAACCCCAATAAAAACCGACTTTCCAGCTTGTGTTATTGTAAAATGACAAAACTGGGTGGGACTTTAAATAAAATAATGTGCAAGGTTTGTCAGCCGATTTTTGTTATTTTACTCACAGCGTCTGAGTGCAGAGGGACGTTAACATATGTGATGGAGAATACATAAATTATGGATTTCAAAACCTATGAAAAACATTCCGTACACGATCTGCTTGTTTGACCACAAAGCAATCTATCATCCATCTATCTGTCTATGTTTACTGAATATTAATTAAGCGCATTATGTGGAAAGTGCGCGACAAAATTAAAGAGACCAAGTTAGCAGCAGCAGCAGCAGCAGCAGCAGCAGCAGCAGCAGCAGTAGTAGTAGTAGTAGTAGTAGTAGTAGTAGTAGTAGTAGTAGTAGTAGTAGTAGTAGTAGTAGTAGTAGTAGTAGTAGTAGTAGTAGTAGTAATGATAATGATAATAATAATAATAATAATAATAATAATAATAATAATAATAATAATAATAATAATAATAATAATAATAATAATAATAATAATAATAATAATAATAATAATAATAATAATAATAATAATAATAATAATAATAATAATAATAATAATAATACAAGACTACAAGCTGCCTATTTCTCCAGCCTAAGGCCAGGTCCATGATAATGACTACCTGCTTTCCACCAAAACCAACAAAGCCAGCTTGAAACGCGGGAAATTTTGGCAATAGCCTGGCGAACTAGGCTCTCGTTTCATAATTACTTTTATCCACCTACCTGTCTATCTATCTATTTGTTCACCTACCTACCTACCTACGTATCTATATATCTATCTATATATCAAGCTGCCTTCCTATGAAAGCTATCGACTTATGCGGACCTAGAGACCAGCCCATCTGGCTATCCTTCTGTGTCTATCTCCGTTCCTCTGTGTCTTCGGCAGAGACTGCCCGGGCAACACCCTCGGGGGGAAGAGACGAGGCTCCATCGATCCAACATTGGGAGCGCGGCTATGACGTCGGTGGTCCAGTCGTCACGTTTAGACAAGGAGGGAGGGGGGAGAGAGAGAGAGAGAGAGAGAGAGAGAGAGAGAGAGAGAGAGAGAGAGAGAGAGAGAGAGAGAGAGAGAGAGAGAGAGAGAGAGAGAGAGAGAGGAGAGTAATAGGAGAAAAAGATAGAGAGAGAGAGAGAGAGAGAGAGAGAGAGAGAGAGAGAGAGAGAGAGAGAGAGAGAGAGAGAGAGAGAGAGAGAGGAGTGCAACCGACGGAGGCAGTGAAATATGCCTGAAGTGTCAATTACGTACAAATCTATCGAGTAGTTACATTAAATATCACCCCGGACAGAACTAAGGAAAGCAATCCAACTGAGTCATGTCTAAACGGGAATAAACACAATCCTATGGTAAAACCTGACTCTGCACTTTTCTTCCCCGTCTTGTATTATATATATATATATATATATATATATATATATATATATATATATATATATATGCTGAATCAATATGTGCATTGTGAACAGTATGACCTAGTCATAATGCTTCACATAATGGTGGGGGGAAATGGTTTTATAAGACAAATCAAACATTAATAATTATGATTCAGGCAGAGCATAATTCATCTGATAGGGGCTGGGCAGAGGGAGAGAGAGAGGGAGAGTAAAAGTGAGCTGCTGCTCTCAGGGAGTCATCCGAGGAGAAATCGAAGGTGAAGGCATTTCAAAAGAATGCTGAACAATGAGAACAACTGTGCCACAAGACACTAGAGTACTAGTAAAAACCCTAGAGAAAAGTACAACCTGGCCGGTTTGAACTATAGTACTAGTAAAAACCCTAGAGAAAAGTACAACCTGGCCGGTTTGAACTATAGTACTAGTAAAAACCCTAGAGAAAAGTACAACCTGGCCGGTTTGAACTATAGTACTAGTAAAAACCCTAGAGAAAAGTACAACCTGGCCGGTTTGAACTATAGCTCAAATTGTTTTTATATTTGTTGAACAAATTCACACTATTTTATTTCGAAATCCTCCCCAAAAAGCATATAATTATCAGTTAGCGGTTTTGAACCGAAAAAAAAAATTTATATATATACACACATATATGTGTGTAATTTTACATTTAAAAGAAAAATTGATCGCATTATATAGAAATCATGGTTACCAAATTGATGCTATTATTTCAAATTCCATACCGAAAATCTCTCAATAGTAACGGGTTTTAATCTGTTTGTATTTAGTTAACGAATTTACACTAGGATTTCGAAATTCATCCCAAGAATCCCATACCAGTAACGGTAACGATTTTTTCAGTCTTCTATCTCGAGGGGCTTATAATATCGGGGGAACAAGAACTTAGGGTATTAAAGAACTCAAAAGGTCAAGGACTCTCCTAGTCCTGGGGAAGAATGAAGCTGCGACAACCAAAGAAAGACTTACAAAGTGAGTAACCGTAATAGTTATGAGAGAGAGAGAGAGAGAGAGAGAGAGAGAGAGAGAGAGAGAGAGAGAGAGAGAGAGAGAGAGAGAGAGAGAGAGAGAGAGAGAGAGAGAGAGAGAGAGAGAAGGGGGGGTTCAGAAAGAGTAACATGGGACAATGATAATAAATTATGAGAGCGTTAACTTTGTCGGGCTTTGTCGCGGTGGTGGCGGTGGTGCTGCCTCTACTTCTGATCAGGAAGTCAATGCTGTTGTTGTAGTTGTAGGTATATGATCTTCAAGACAATGTTGTAGTTGTAGGTATATGATCTTGACGACAATGTTGTAGTTGTAGGTATATGATCTTGAAGACAATGTTGTAGTTGTAGGTATATGATCTTCAAGACAATGTTGTTGTTGTTGCAGGTATATGATCTTGAAGACAATGTTGTAGTTGTAGGTATATGATCTTGAAGACAATGTTGTAGTTGTAGGTATATGATCTTGAAGACAATGTTGTAGTTGTAGGTATATGATCTTGAAGACAATGTTGTAGTTGTAGGTATATGATCTTGAAGACAATGTTGTAGTTGTAGGTACATGATCTTGAAGACAGGTATTGTAGTTTTAGGTAACTGATCTTGAAGACAGGTGTGGTAGTTGTAGGTATATGATCTTGAAGACAATGTTGTAGTTGTAGGTATATGATCTTGAAGACAGGTATTGTAGTTTTAGGTAACTGATCTTGAAGACAGGTGTGGTAGTTGTAGGTATATGATCTTGAAGACAATGTTGTAGTTGTAGGTATATGATCTTGAAGACAATGTTGTAGTTGTAGGTATATGATCTTGAAGACAGGTATTGTAGTTTTAGGTAACTGATCTTGAAGACAGGTGTGGTAGTTGTAGGTATATGATCTTGAAGACAGGTATTGTAGTTTTAGGTAACTGATCTTGAAGACAGGTGTGGTAGTTGTAGGTATATGATCTTGAAGACAATGTTGTAGTTGTAGGTATATGATCTTGAAGACAATGTTGTAGTTGTAGGTATATGATCTTGAAGACAGGTATTGTAGTTTTAGGTAACTGATCTTGAAGACAGGTGTGGTAGTTGTAGGTATATGATCTTGAAGACAATGTTGTAGTTGTAGGTATATGATCTTGAAGACAGGTATTGTAGTTGTAGGTAACTGATCTTGAAGACTATGTTATAGTTGTAGGTATACAATCTTGTGGACAAGTGTTGTAGTTGTAAGTAAGGTATATGATCTTGAAGACAATATTGTAGTTGTAGATATATGATCTTGAGGATAGGTGTTGTAATTGTTGGTATCTGATCTTGAAAACAGTTTATGTAGTGTAGGTATCTGATCTTGAAAAGCAGATGTTGTAGTTGTAGGTATATGATCTTGGAAATAGTTGTTTGTATATTTGAAGGTCTCTG
>JAWDGP010003560.1:447500-485000 GCA_033675545.1 Elysia crispata
CCATACAAAATTAATGTGAAATCAGCTCATTCTGGACTTTCCCAAGCTATTTTAAGATCCGTCCTAATCCTCAGTTTAAAGCTATGAATTTCCCGAAAATGTGCTTGGGGCTGGTGCATTGCCTTGCGGAATTTCATTTCCGTCTTTCCTTTAAATCATTTTTGCGTGCAAGATTAGTGGTCTAGACATTAACGGCAACTGAGTACATATAAGAACAATATGCTCATTCTGTATAATTTTTTTTTTTTTGGGGGGGGGGGGTGGGTAGGTGACTTCTTCAGTAATCAGGTTGATCAAGATTTGACTAAGAGCGGGCCTGATCAGCCTCATGAATGAAACGCAGGTTGCACTTCTATCAACGAAAGTTACACACTCAGCCGAAAATTCCATTTCACACGAAGGCGTGCAGTTTTTAATCACATACGTGCACAAGTATATCAGCAAAGCTCATAGAGGCGTTTATTGCATTGAGGCCTAACCAAAGAAACAATGATTTAAAAAAATATATAATACCGATTCATATTGATCGGTAACTAACTAAATAACAGTGTTTGCGTCATATCAACCATCGTGCACAAAGAAATAATGGAATTTCATATATAAGTTTTTGTGCAAACATGACACGGGCAGTCCAGCTAAACCATCGCCCCCAACTTACAGATCTCGGCCTCAATCAAGATTCTCACTTCTCCAATAATTGCACCGTCATTTCTTATGTTGAGCAGGAAAGGAATTTTAGCAAATTTTCATTTTCGTTTTTTTTTTTTCCCTCTCTTTCAATGTAAGCAAAGGAAACAGCCGTAGTCCATGTGTGAGGCTGAGGTTGGATCAAATGAGATTAGCCATTGACGTGGGTCGCGCCACTGGCTAAAGTTTACTGGGTCAACATTCCTTTCTCCTTGTGCAATTTATCTTTATACTGGGCACAGCTGAATCAAGCCTCGTTACACATTATTTTATAACAATCGCGACTCGCTTTTTTTTTCTCTTTTTCCGTTTCGGGACGTTCCGAATTCCATTCAGTCATCGCATGCTAGTTAATCACTTCCCCGCCGAGCTGATAACCTTAGTATCCGAGCTCAGGCTTTGTCCAAAAACCGGTGATTATTCCAGGCAATGCTTTTAGTTTGATTGGAGGAAAAGTGACAGTGTTTTTTCTTTAAAATAAAACAAACCATAACGAAAATTGAAAGCGCAACCTGTTTCATACGGTAACCTAACTCGGCTAGGCTCTTATGGTTTCTACTGTAAAAATGTGTATTTCACGAATAATAAAAGTAAGTCATTGGTTTTTTAAACTCATTCTCGAAGTCTCAAAGGTTTTATCTAATGTAATTATAGATAGAATAGAGTTTATCTAAAGAAAAGCTACTTTAAAATATCGAAATCTGAGCAATGTCGCGGGTTACCCTATTTTCGATACGTCAAATTGGCTAAAGCTTGTTCCCGCATAGCAAGGTCCTGTGGGTTTCATAGCATATTTGATTTATATACATCTCAACGTGTCTGAGCTACTTGAACTTTCGGCTGAGGAGAAAATCTTAAAACAGACTTCATTCCAAGAGGAACAATCTACAAGACGGCCAGCGCGGAGAGGGCACGGATAACGATCAAAATCAGCTTGCGGACAATTCTTGCTATTTTCAGCCCTTTGAGTCCAAATATTCAACCAGCCACACAGAAAACACGAAAGCCGCCCTTCAAATGTCAATATAATAAACGGTTTCGATAATCTGTTTGAAAACTTCAAATCGAAGCTTGGAACAATGTATAGAATACAAGTTGGATCAGATCTTTCTCTGTCCTTCTAGGGGTACAGATAAATTTTGCCAAGCTGAATTGTGATAATAATTGTCCTTCTTCAACTGAATGGGATGTTGCAGGTGGGATCTATTGGTAGATTTTTTGTTTTTAAATATTGCAAGCTTAAAAGATGGCATGGAATCAAGGTCAAGTAACAATGCTATTGCATAATAATGGACATGACAGCATGAGAGAGAGAGAGAGAGAGAGAGAGAGAGAGAGAGAGAGAGAGAGAGAGAGAGAGAGAGAGAGAGAGAGAGAGAGAGAGAGAGAGAGAGAGAGAGAGAGAGAGAGAGAGAGAGAGAGAGAGAGAGAGAGAGAGAGAGAGAGAGAGAGAGAGAGAGAGAGAGAGAGAGAGAGAGAGAGAGATAGTCCCTGGAAAACGGGTAAAATTGTTGTCCTCGCAGATGTCCTCGATATATGATACATGGTACTGCAAAAATAATCATTGAAATTGAAGAAATTCATGAAAGAACGCATATTCTAATCTTTCAGAGATGAAAAGGGGGTAAACAATTCTATTAGTTCCACTAAGCTAATTTGTTTTCATCATTATTTTGGTCTCCGGAGTTATGTTAAGAAAACAAAAAAAAAACAACCCAGTAATGTTTTATATAAGAAGATTATTTTTCTTCGGTGTTTAAGAACATCATCCTGAAGCTAAGGATTTGTTTCCCCAATGTGATTCGCTGAGGCTAGAAACTTAGTGTTACCAAGGGATTCGGTTTGTGGCGCCGGGCCCTCTGTTTTCGATAAAACTTATCAATTCTACGATTTAGAGATTTTAAAATTAAAAGATATGATACAGATTGTAAAATAAAAATAACCTTAAGAGGGTTACCAAGGACTACCAAGGAAATAATCCCTTAAACCCTATAAATTCTACGATTAAGAGATTTTAAAAAGAAAAAGATATGATGCAGATTGTAAAATAAAAATAACCTTAAGAGGGTTACCAAGGAAATAATCCTTTAAACCCTATAAATTCTACGATTAAGAGATTTTAAAAAGAAAAAGATATGATGCAGATTGTAAAATAAAAATAACCTTAAGAGGGTTACCAAGGACTACCAAAGAAATTATCCTTCAAACCCTATGATCTGACCAACACGTCGCCCTGTCCAGCTAAGCTGAGCTCGTGTGGGGGATTTCCCCCGCCCCTCTCCGTCCTTCAAGCTACAAGATCAAATTGGAAAAATTTCAAGGTTTGTTGTTTTTTTCGTGAGTGGACGTTGCTCCAGAGTACAAATGTTAATTATTTCTATATGAAAGAATACCTGTGTTACAAAGTAGGATACTAAGAAGGGCTTTTCACGGTAAATATGGTGTAATTTGTTTTGAATATCGCTGGGATTGGAATTAAAAGATCAGTTTGGAGCAAAGGCCTGAACTCAGCATAATGACTCAGTCTGCACACACACACACACACTCTCTCTTTCTTTCTCTCTCTCTCTCTCTCTCTCTCTCTCTCTCTGACGCAACAGGAAAAACGAAGACGAGGGTGAGAAGGCTTCACGTTTGAAAGCTCTTAGTTTCTAGGGGAATTCAATGACAAACCACACAACCAAAATTAAAGAAAAGGATAACCTCGAGCTCTTCTCTCTATCCACCGTCTCTGCCTCTCTCAACTAGCAGCATAGCTAAAACAGCGGTTTTCAAAAAAACGATGACACATCATACTGAGTGTCCTGATGAAGCCACAAACAACAATCAATACCATTCATTCAAACCTGATGATTAGCGGAACAAAAGGACCGACCACCGGGAGAATACAAAGTCCACCAGAGACGACACGTAACGATCGGGTCAAAGTCATGATAGCAGGCCAAGGTCAGAGAGTGGGTGCAGCGCACCATGTGTGGCCCTAAATCAGCCTGACTGAAGACAGAGAAAAACCATCATTCTCACCGTTACCGTCATTGCATAATAACGGACCTTGTTAGAGATGGGTTGAATAAAAAAATCCCAGATTTTTTTTTTTCCGCTGACGTGTCTGAAATTTGATCCTCTCTTAAAGTTTAAACCTTACTATTTTTCGTGACTGAATCAAGGTACAGCGAATGCTCTCAGCTCTTCACCAGAAGAACCATATATGGTGAAGCAGACCATTGATAATAACCAGCGAATGGCAGACGAGGTGACTGGAGAGAACCTAGTATGTTGAAGCTATTCATTGATTCATTCACCCCAGGCCGACCCGACTCTATGATAAGACTAGATGTCAAAGCTCCCCGTCATTTGATAATGAGGTCTATACTATTTGGAGATAATCAATATCAGTCTACCCATGAGCGTCAGAGTACTTAGCATTTTGGTCACGTTATAATGAGGATCAATAATTTGGTTGGTGGTTTTGGTTGCATGAATTACTATGCAACGTCTCTGTAACTGGAGTAGTTTGCGACAGCTTCTTTTTCTCCTTTAGTCTCGCACAATAACAATCGATGAGTTTTGTAAAATCTTAATCTATTGTAGACCCATTTCAACGCTCTTTATTGTTTTGGTAAAAATAATAACTCTTGTATGGCATTGCGCCATTTAGGGTTAGAGAAAGCCTCGAATTAAAAAGAAATAAGTGTTTAGGAGGATCTTAAAATAGCTCGGGAACGTACACAATTAAGTTGGTTTCCCGTATAAACCCAGACATTTCGGTGAAGGCGCTGCGACACGAAGCAACCTAAATCCATGTTGTAAAGCTCCTGGCAGCACTGAAACACTAGTACAGTACGCTAACAGCCACTGCTCTCTGATATAACCTTCAGGGTGAGTTTGGGACCAATTTCATTGATCACTCAATGGAAATATCCTGATCTTCCGACATCTCGGCTGAGCGATCTGATCTAAGGCTATAACAGATCCAACACAAGGCCAGAACGAGCTCTGATCCAGTAACTGCTTCGTTCAAAACTAAAAGGGCGTCAAAAGATTATACTGCGGCCATGTTTGTTTTTTTTTAATACTTTACATCTACCGGGTTTATGTCTTCTTTCACGAAATGATGCCCGCACACTTAAGTTAAAATATCTATTGTTTGTCTCTCGCTCTTTCCATCTCCCTTATGCTATGAAAACTATAAAAAAAAATTTGAGAAGATGAGGTATCGCTCCATGACTTTCATAAGGCCACATAGTCTTTATTAGATTGTCTGGCAACTGAATTAATGAAAAAATAAATAAAAATAAATAAATAAACTCGTAAGGTTCGAAAACAGCAACCTAAGTGAACACTCTACGCCATGACTTGACTTCTAGCCTGAGAAAGAATGTCGCGATCGTTTTGAAGAACAGAATGAGCACGTTAAGAACTCGAAGCTACTTTGGTAAAATCTAAATCTATTCATAGGTCTTGTTTACCTACTCATTATCATGTAGGTTAAAACAAATTGGCCGCTTTGAGGTCCCGCAAGTCCCACACCTTTAGCCAGTTTTGGTGAGAACCCAGAGCCTTCTAATAAGCTTACATTTTGATGTTTAAATGTACCGGTACACACATTAGGGAAAAAAAAAAAAAAAAAAAAAAAAAAAATAAGGAAACAGAGAGTGAGCTGGTTTCCCATAGCTTAATCAAGCCATCCATTATTCCATAATGTAACGTAATGTAGATAATAAGTGTTACTCTTCTCAAAAATTACACGCTTCTTACCGTGAGCGACTCCCTCTTGCGACCACTGGTGACCACGGTAAACCCTTGGGTCTCGATAGCCACGCCTGTTCGCTGGACATGCTCCTCCACATACCTGCAGAGACACACACACACACACAGACATGGTCAGCTCGAGATACATTGGACATAATAAATAAGCAGCCTTTACTGGGCTGAATCTAATGCTTTTTTTTTCTCTACAACTACTATTAATGTTGTTGCTGCTAATACCTCTACAGCTACTGCTAATACCTCTACAGCTACTATAAATGTTGTTGCTGCTAATACCTCTACAGCTACTATAAATGTTGTTGCTGCTAATACCTCTACAGCTACTATAAATGTTGTTGCTGCTAATACCTCTACAGCTACTATAAATGTTGTTGCTGCTAATACCTCTACAGCTACTATTAATGTTGTTGCTGCTAATACCTCTACAGCTACTATAAATGTTGTTGCTGCTAATACCTCTACAGCTACTATTAATGTTGTTGCTGCTAATACCTCTACAGCTACTGCTAATACCTCTACAACTACTATTAATGTTGTAGCTGCTAATATCTCTACAGCTACTATTAATGTTGTTGCTGCTAATACCCTTACAGCTACTATTAATGTTGTTGCTGCTAATACCTCTACAGCTACTATAAATGTTGTTGCTGCTAATACCTCTACAGCTACTATTAATGTTGTTGCTGCTAATCCCTCTACAGCTACTGCTAATACCTCTACAGCTACTATTAATGTTGTTGCTGCTAATACCTCTACAGCTACTGCTAATACCTCTACAACTACTATTAATGTTGTTGCTGCTAATACCTCTACAGCTACTGCTAATACCTCTACAACTACTAATAATGTTGTTGCTGCTAATCCCTCTACAGCTACTACTGATGTTGTTGCTGCTAATACCCTTACAGCTACTATTAATGTTGTTGCTGCTAATACCTCTAAAGTTACTATTAATATTGTTGCTGCTAATACCTCTACAATTACTATTAATATTGTTGCTGCTAATACCTCTACAGTTACTATTAATATTGTTGCTGCTAATACCTCTACAATTACTACTGAAGTTGTTGCTGCTAATACCTCTACAACTACTACTGATGTTTCTCCGCCTACTGTTGCTACATCTACAACTTACTACTGCTACTGTTGTTGCTGCTGCTGCTGATACCTCAACATCAACTACTGATGTTGCTACTGCTGCTGCCTCTAAAACTACTGCTGTTTCTGCGGCTACACCTCCCACCTGGCCTATCTCCATTACGTCACCTCAACCTTCACTTTCATAACAGCGATGGCTGTTAACGATTGCATTAATGCGTCACAACACTAATAAATTTCACATTGCGAAAGAGAACTAGAAAAAGCCACGATGCGGCAGCCATTGCTGATTTTTTTCCCCACCACCCGTTGTTCTTCATTTTAACTTGAGCCAAAAGTCGAATCTACACTCACTGAAAGCATTGTTAGGATTTCAAGTCTTTGGTTGTGCATCCAACCAAATAGGGATTGTTGTTAAAAAAATTACTGGTTAACAACTCTTTCTTCTTTTCCTCTCACTCCTCTCAAACTATACATCGCGCGCTGTCTAGTGTCTACATGAAACAGTCGTGGAGAAAGGAAAAGCTGTACGTAATGTACGTTTCCGGGTTATCGGTGATCCAATAAAAAAAAAAAAAAAAAAGGCACGCACATTATGTTCTTCACCAACTCTGTTCTTCTTGATTGGAATAATAGGGAGATAGGGAAGAAGAGAAAAAAAGACAGAAAGTAAAAGCAAAATGAAGACAAAAGGTAGACGAAGGGGCAGAAACGTTGAAGATGATGATGATGATGATGATGATGATGATGATGATGATGATGATGATGATGATGATGAAGAAGAAGAAGAAGAAGAAGAAGAAGAAGAAGAAGAAGAAGAAGAAGAAGAAGAAGAAGAAGAAGAAAAAGAAGAAGAAGAAGAAGAAGAAGAGAAGAAAAAAAAAAAACAACAACAGGAGAAGAAAAACACTATGAAAAACAACAGAGAGAACAAAAATAAAAGGAAGAGGTAGAAAATCAAAAGAAAAAGATCACTAGAGACTAGAAAAGAAGACGGAAAACAAAAGAAGAAGAATTATTATCAAAATGTGCGCATTTGAAAGGAGAAGAAAGATGGATAAAAGCTATGCCGGTTTCTTAAATATGGAAGCACCTATTCAAAATAAGTTACTGAAACAAGCCACACGGAAATACTTATAAAACAGAACACGGTGCTTGCTGTGAACATAAAGTCAGTTAAGGACGCGAATCAGATCCTAGTTTAAATTACGCTGTCGCTGATTATGAAGATAAGGAACTGGTGCCCACAAGGAAGTGGCAAAAATGACCTAGGTCGCACTATTAAAAGATTGGTGAAAACTTAGCGTCAGCATGTCTTTGTGAAATGTACTGCTGTTACTTGGATACAGACGTGTCATAAGCTCCAATCAGGATGAAGAATGTTTTAACAAAAATGGATAATGAGATCTAAAAAAAAAAAAAGAAGAATAACAATGAAATCCCTGCCTGCTCTTAGCAGCTTACAGCCATTCCCATGTATGATTTTAGTTTCATTAAAGAGAGAACGAGAGAGAAAGAGGAGGAGGGAGAGAGAGAGAGAGAGAGAGAGAGAGAGAGAGAGAGAGAGAGAGAGAGAGAGAGAGAGAGAGAGAGAGAGAGAGAGAGAGAGAGAGAGAGAGAGAGAGAGAGAGAGAGAGAGGGGGGGGGGTGTAAGAGATATAATTATGCAGAAAGACAGTGTCGAAGAGATATAATTTTGCAGAAAACGGAAGAGAGAGAGAGAGAGAGAGAGAGAGAGAGAGAGAGAGAGAGAGAGAGAGAGAGAGAGAGAGAGAGAGAGAGAGAGAGAGAGAGAGAGAGAGAGACAGACAGACAGACAGACGGACACGAGCTTCGTACTAAGAACCCTCAATTTTCACATAACATAATGTGGCAGCGAGAGAATCGATTCGCAATATATGCGCAAGACCTACCAGTCTACTTACAATAACATATTTCAGGCCCCAGGTAACCAGCGTTCCCTCCCGTGGTACCTAGATGTGATGTTAGTGATGATAGTAGAAGTCTACTGTGTAGGCTGGTACAGTGGTAGTGCCACGGCCCCACCCATGGCCCACGCGGACTTGGGACTCGGATCAATACCACTCGATCCTAGGGCTGAGCACAGCACGCGCACCAGTCCTCACCCTCAACACCATCACCACCACAACCACATCCTCGTGGTCCAAATCTGGTTTAAAAGGTCGTTGACCCCCTCAGATCGCACGGATTGTCACATTTTCCTGTAACCTTCGCCTCGGTAGCCACGGCTGTCGTTACCCTAGACAGGAAGATCTACATTGTGTTCGGCTTCGGATTTACAAAATAATCAACAAAAAAGAAGAAGGAGAAGGAGATGAAGGAGAAGAAGGAGAAGGAGAAGAAGGAGAAGAAGGAGAAGAAGGAGAAGAAGAAGAAGAAGAAGAAGAAGAAGAAGAAGAAGAAGAAGAAGAAGAAGAAGAAGAAGAAGAAGAAGAAGAAGAAGAAGAAGAAGAAGAAGGAGGAGGAGGAGGAGGAGGAGGAGAAAAAGAAGAAGACATATATTATAGAAAACAACTTGACACTACATGTAAGCTTTCACGCCAGATTTTGAATTGGAAAAAATCCTGACGTGGCTAAAATATTGGCTCGCCACCAAGTGTTGCTGGTGAAGCAAGTTTATCATACATCCTTGGAAAATACTGTACTTATCTGGCCGTCACGAGCTGGGGCTATTTTAACACAACTCGGTCACGTTCATGATTAGAAAAAAAAAATTAATGTGTGTGTGTGTGTGTGTGTGTGTGAGAGAGAGAGAGAGAGAGAGAGAGAGAGAGAGAGAGAGAGAGAGAGAGAGAGAGAGAGAGAGAGAGAGAGAGAGAGAGAGATCTTAAAGCACGTATCAGCGGCAGTGTCACTCATTGCGAAGACATGGACTCACCTACGTCATCAGCACAGACGTGGCTTATTGACTTTGTGGGTGGGTGGATTTGATCGACCGTGTATATGCGGGCTGGATTGGGACGTGTAATTTCTGTGTGCAAGAGGCGCTATATCGTATTGCACTTACTGTCACAATACATTTGGCAATGAAATAATGTGTAGTGCGTTATATAAAAAGGTTAGGGTGAGTGTGTCTAAATTAATGGTCTCGTGTTTAAAGCAAAAAGTGAGAAACAAAAGATCTAACATTATGATAGATCTGGGGATGGAGACTACAGCAGCTGTCTCGGTAAACTCTGTGAGACAAGATGTAGAAAGTTAGAATGAAAGAGTGGAGAGAAAAAGAGAGAGAGAGAGAGAGAGAGAGAGAGAGAGAGAGAGAGAGAGAGAGAGAGACAGAGAGAGAGGGAGAGAGAAAAGGAGGGCGAGGAAAAAAAAAAACCTTCCTACATGAGCCTCCAACAATACCACACTCACTGACCTATACATAAGGTATGTACGCCGGGATATTGTCAAGGAAAAACACAAATGCTTTACAACATGAACTATGCTTTACTCTGATCCAAACTTTATATTACATTAATTAAGAGAAGATTACTTACATAATAGCCATTAACTTAAAAGTCAAAAAGTTTTCTTATTGATACACTCAGACAATCCTGTGTTTGCTGGCATGCTAACCTATAAAGAAAATACTGTTTAATACCAATAACTTTGCGTTGCTAGGTAGAAGTGAATTCATGACATGCCACATTTTGTTTGTCAATATCTGTTGGATTTATTTCCAGCACTAGCGTGTATTATCTAGCGACAACCATTCCTAAAACTTCATCCATAATTGTACTCAATTTAAAAGGTGACGAAAATAAGAACAACACCAACCAACAACAACGACATTGACCAGAAAAAGAATCGTGTCACATAGTGGTATTTAGATAATTTACAACCCACCCTTTCCTCACTAGTGACAGAAAACCTCACAAAGACTTTCTCAGGCACCGAGCCTTGTTTCCCGGCAACTTGAACCTCCCAGTCTACATTGTGGTTTTTTTTTTTCTTTCCTTCCTCACTGAACAAAGTAAAAACGCGCGCATTGTCAGCAGTCAGGTTTTTAAATGCCTTTGTCAATGAGAAAAAAAGAAAAAAAAATTAGACAAAAATAAATAAAACCACGAACATTGAAAATTCGACCAAAGTCTCTGTTAACTCTAAGATGTTAGACTTGACAACTTTACTGAACAGTTCCAGTGGAACCAGTAATGTTGTTTTTATCGCAAACCACGCCTTCAGCAATGTTCAATGTATTGTAAATATTTATCTGGGCTCATTGCGTTCAGGCACATGGGGGGAGCACATTACGACCGTTAAGACAATCTACAGTATCGGCTGTCGCTCGAACCAGGGCGATGTAGATTGGAGTCGTCTCGATCACCGACACAGCTCAGCCAAGAATCGAACCGTCGAGCTCCAGCTTGCCAGTCAAACGCCCCACCGACCGATACATCTTTGTTCACCAAGTTTGCTTTGTCGACGTGCGACTTCGGCGCTGAACTTAAACGTTCGAACGAATACCTTCTGCGACCTCTTAGAAACATACAGTGAACACACATTCCTCGAATTCTTGAGGTTAAACGGAAAATGAATGCATGTATTATAAAATTGGCAACTTGGCCTTTGATTGCGAGTCCCAATTCAGGCGTGACCTGGCATAGTGACATTCACCACTGCCAAATCAGGAGGTTGCTACACAGGAAAAAAAAATTAACAATCCTTTCACTATTAACTGCTTATAACACGCGTAAAACAATTTTGCCACAATGGAATAGCTGTTTGTAATTTAAACATTTTGTGTGAATCAAATTTAAAAAAAAGTTAGTTATCTCCCTCTGACTCGGTCTCTCGCACAAATGAAAAGCAAAGTGATGCCGGTTTGGCAGAACTTATATATCTGAGCACCTTTGTCAATTCCTCATTTGCCTAGCCTCTACTTTTTTTTTTCTTCTAGATACTAATACAGCAATGTTAAGGAGAGAAATCAATGGATAACGATGGGGAGAAAAATGTGTGTGTTTGAGAGAGAGAGAGAGAGAGAGAGAGAGAGAGAGAGAGAGAGAGAGAGAGAGAGAGAGAGAGAGAGAGAGAGAGAGAGAGAGAGAGAGAAGAATAGGATAAATTAAGTAGGTCTAGCGTTACAAGATCTAGTAACTAACGCCTCATTGGACGGACGAGTGAACTGTTCCACTGGCTTGATTGACTCGACTGCAAGCTGTCTACGTCACTGTCGCCATTCCACGGGCCTAGTGCTGGGCAACGGAGCCATTCGATAGGTTGGTTGCACAAGACACCATCTGCGACCGAACCAGGCAAGATCGCCTCCAGACGTCCGTATGACTTCAGTGTTAGACAAAGTATAGATGGTTTCTAAAAATACCTCAGAGCGCTGGCACGAAACAAAGCCCTGCCAGTGGAATGTGACCGTGGGCGTGCCCTTGTTAGATAGATCGCGGTACAGCTTACTCTACAGAACTGCTGACGTCTGCAACCTTTAACGGCTTGTATATCTCGGCCTGGGCGTTTGTTTCACCTCACGAGTCGCGACCAGCTCCGGCTGTGTGGGCTTGCTCGATCTAGATCTATCCTAGACCCCGGACTCGAGCTTCCTAGGTCTCAAATCTACCCTGCACTTCGATCAAATTAATGTCTTTCTTCTTCGGGTGCTGCCATCGATTTTTGAGACTGGTTTAAAACCAGAGAGCGCTGACTAGGCGTTCTTTAACTTCTAATCTAGATCTGAGCCGGCGCGCTGATCTTTAGTCCCGAGCTGTCTATTATTTATAGGAACTTACACAGGCGATCGATGCAGTTCAAAGCTCGTGGTTGCCGCTGTTGTGTCGGCGACCGGTGGGTAGTGAAGTACATTTTATACAAGTAATTACCAGCCGCTGGGAAGACATTCAAACAGCGTTGATCTGTGAACGTGACTAGCTTAAGTAACATACTGTATAATATTACGAGTCTCTAGAAGTGACAGCGGTCTGACTGTAAGAATAACGACGTACAGTACTGTGTAAAACAGAACGCGAGTTGAGAAAAGATGAAAGCTAAACTTAAACATAAAACCATTTCTCGTTTCTCTGAATGGTGTTTGTTGTAAAATTATTTTGAACCGAGTTTTCAACTTTTAAATCATCACAAAGTCGCTTCCCGGAGTCGTATGTCTTTTCATTAAAAGGAGAAAAGAAAAAGCAATTCTACAGCGTGATGAATACCATGGATGAGTCAGTAGATAAGGGCAGCCATAAGTCACGAAGCTTCTTATCTTTATTTCGACTCAATCTATTTTTACCGGATTGAAAAAAAAAGTCTGGTTTTTTTTTGTTTTTTTTTTTAATTGACGAGACGATGTTTTGAGAGATAACCAGGCTTTAGGGCAACGAAAACGTCGTATTTCAAAACTTCCTACATCTCGTTCTTTCTAATCTCCAGCTTTTATCATCTTTTGTATCTTTGCATTTTGCGGGGTTGTTTTATTTTATTTTCAACGTTTCTTTCCGTCCCATATTTACCTGTACGTTCAGCTCTGAGTGACGTCCAAAAACTGAGCGTTCCGTCGCTGTATTTATGTCCGGTGAAAGTTCGGCGTAAAACCGGAAGGTTACTAATTTACCTCGAGTGGATTTGAATATCATGAAGAGTTTGCTCTTTGACCTCCTCTGCCTCCTACGTGTCTGTTGAAGGCTTCATGTAAAAAAACATTGTTTCATGGTTCGATTGTATACGAGCACAGTGTGGCCGTTCAAGTGGACGGTATAAATCTAGCTTCGACCACCGCAAGTCCTCTCAGTTCCAGGAAGAAGAAAAAAGTTCGCCAAGTAGATGTGATTCCGGTAATTTCCTTACAGACAGACGATAATTTCATATCATGCGAAAACCTTACCGCACTAAAGCTGACCGTATCGCGGAGAGAGAGATGAGATGTTCACTTGATGAAGGGAGCTTATGCTGCAAACAACAGTTTATCCATTCGCATCAAGTTTCGCAAAAGGTTGGCACTAAGGATACTAGCTTTAGAGTATGTTGGATGTCCCAAATTATACCCTTCTCTCTTCCTCTCTCTCTCTCTCTCTCTCTCTCTCTCTCTCTCTCTCTCTCTCTCTCTCTCTCTCTCTCTCTCTCTCTCTCTCTCTCTCTCTCTCTCTCTCTCTCTCTCTCTCTCTCTCTCTCTCTCTCTCGCACATGGATATAGAAATAAAGAAAGCAGTGGTTAAGTGCCTGGTCTTGTCTCGGCAAGGCGATGGGTGCCGCATCGAGGTGCAGGTTTGATCCCTGTTCATTCCATCTGTTATTATGTTTCCACGTCTTTCGTCTTATTTGTCGGTCTCGAGCTAGATCTAGATTTGTGCTTGATTTTTCTATACTACCTCTCTCTCGCACAGTAACACGGAAGTCAAATTCTAATTTTCTTCCTTCAACAAATACGCGTACATGAACTCATTTTGCATAATTCATATAGAACATCCTAATCTTTGAATACTGTCGGCACTACCGTCATAAAACAAGCTGTTTGTATTACATCTTTCACGACACTGCTCCCCACTAACCTTCGGGTGATACTTCCGGATCTCGAATCATTTTGCTTCACTATTAACCACTTACACGTCCCGCCCGAAATCTTAAGTTAATCAAAGTATTTTTAAAGTAATAAGTTTCCTATTTTTATTTTTGAAATATAGTTACTGAACCGGGTAACCGCGGGGCGTCGGTTGGCCGCCCGATCCGACAGCCTCGGTAACCGGTTATCATTGACGTGACGTACTTGGCCTCTCTTTTTTTATTTTATCAATGAAATCAGAGGGAGGTAACCTACAGGTCGGGCAGTCAGGCAGGCAACATGGCCGCTGATTGGTTACCGCGAGTTGCGTGAAATGTTGGTAACACGATCTCTATCTAGACCTAGGTCTGTGGGATAATGGTGGTAATAATTTATTTATAGATCCATGGCTAGGATAAAAAAAAACCCAACTAGATTCTAGATTCAGATCTAGCAAAAGCATCTCTATGGATTGAATAGAGTTGTGACAAATAGGCCTACTTATGCAAAGCCAGAAAACTAGACCTAGCTGTTTGCGGTTGCCCCTTATAACACTGCTGTGTTTAGAGCGGTACTTTCGCTAGGGAGGGAGGAGGAGGAGGAGGCAAGTATGGATGAATGACGGCGCGACCCGTGAGGATGAATGGACGTCACGACTGTGGAATGCATTGAGTGGGAGCTCGGGCGTGTTAACTCTCTACACGGCCTCTTGACGTCAGAATGGCCTCACGAGGACAATGCTCTCTTTCAATTATTATTGTAGTCAATGGGACCCAGTCCACCTTGCGGAGAGTGAGACAAAAAGCCTATCATCAACTTATATCAGACTTGGAGCAATTACAAAACCGAGAGAGAGAGAGAGAGAGAGAGAGAGAGAGAGAGAGAGAGAGAGAGAGAGAGAGAGAGAGAGAGAGAGAGAATAGCCTCTTGCGTGCAGTTGATTAAGTTAGATTGCAAATAAAGGGTGACATTAAAACCATTGTCATGGAAAAACCAAAAAAAAATCAAAGGAAGTTATGAGATGCGCAACAGATCCATTTCTAGCTTAGTCGTGTCTACAAAACATATAATGCATCTTAAATAGATAATCAATCTCTCTCTCTCTCTCTCTCTCTCACACACACACACACAATTCTTTCTACCGCCTCTCTATTACCTATCGCCGGATCACAGGTACATCTAGTGCACCCAACGAGGTAGGCCACAAAACGACAATCGTTGACCAGTGAGAAGCGAATGGGTATAGAATGTTTTATTCATAAATGAAACGATTGTAAAGCACAATAATACTAATTAAATAAAATGAAACAGCGTCAAAACGCATACGACAACGACTGTACGCTTACTTTAAAAATATCGATCTCCCTTGAAAACTATTCGATACTTAATCAGCATAGGCGTGAGTATTAGAAGATCTCCTTAGCAACGAAGAAACACAGCTGCAGTACTGACGCACTAGCGGTATCCAAAACAAAACAGAACAAAAAAAAAAACGGTTAAAAAACATAACTTATTTTATTGTGTTTCAATTACACATGATGCATTTATAATCTTTAATATATAACTTCCATGAATCCATGATTATCGAGAGGGTGTGGCCTGGGAAAGGGAGAGAGGAAGCAAATGTGTGTGTGTGTGTGTGGGAGGGGGTTGGAGGTGTGGAAGGCGATCTGAATTGATCTGACATAAAGATTAATACATGTGCTTGTAATATACCGAGTGACCTCTCATAATAAGCGGATACACATTGACATAGAGAATTTCTAGAGGATAAACGAAACGCAAATCACGACAGAAAAAAAAAAAGAGTTTTACCTCAACTGGTGTTACGGTGCGGTGTATGTGTTTGTTAGTAATAACACCATTACTCCATTCATGAAATGTTCCCTTCTTGAAATCTCTCACTTGCCCCCCCCCCCTTTTTTTTTTAACTTTCAGAAAGCAGTATGTGAGAATTATGAGAAAAAAAACGCCTAGAGCTTCTCCCCCCTTTCCCTGTCTTTTCTCCGTTCCCAGCCCTTTTTCCCTTTTCTCTTCTTCCCGTCTACATCTCCTCCATCTCCCCCTTTTTTTTTTTTTTACGTTTTTCGTAAGTCTCCATTGCTCCGCTGCTGATAAGTCTTTTTAAACTTAAAAAAAAAAAACATTTTTTAAACCAAGCCTGGTTCGTCCTATAAAGAAATATTAGATCTAGGTCTTTCTTTCTTTTCTTGCTATCTCTCTTTTGATTTTTTTTTTTTATTGGAGGGGGGTGCGGGCAGGTAGAGTAAAAAGCAGAAAATATATCCAGACAAATAAAAACCCAATCTTCATGACGCACACAGACAACAAGGTGAGCAGTGAGGGTTATCAGACAGACAAAGAACCCATTTAACTCGGGCATCATCCTTGGATCGGCTGGCGGGGGAGCACAACGAGACACATACGACAGGTAACTTTATTCAGTTTAGGCATTATCTTCTTTTCAGTTTTTAAAGATAAAGTATGGCTTTTTTCTTCACTTTCGAAGGGATAGAGAAAGAGAAAGAGCTAGAGAGACAGAGATAGATAGATAGATAGATAGAGAGAAAGAGAGAGAGAGAGAGAGAGAGAGAACATGAGCTGAGGTAGGATTTCCCGATTTCCCAAGTAACTGAGAGCAAGGGATGTCTGAATAACAACAGGAACTCACTTATACACATACACGCCAATGACATCCAATTTAAGCCCTTTCACTTGATCGTTATAGATAAGGTCTCATGGTTTCCCCTTCATTCCCCCCACCCTCCCTTTTTTTTCATTTTCTAAATCATACTTTCCCTACCTCCTTGTATTTTAATTAAAAAAAAAAAAAAAAAAATCCGTACCTCAGATTAGGCTTGGCCATTCTCCTGCCTACTTTTTTGCTACTCAATAATTTGTTACACGCTACAAGATAAACCTCCTATGGTAGATCATAATCCTAATCATGTTGGCTCTACTCTTTATGCGACCATAGTCTTGTAACCTTAGACCACTGTATCTCGGGGAGTTCTCTTGTTCGACAATGAACACGACGTCTGTAACATAACACCTCAAGAGGTTCATGATGACGTACCAAGACTATATTATTTTGGAGCTGAGCAATCGTGGAATGGATGGAAAGCTATACATCGGCAAAGGCTTCCTGTAATGCAAGTCTCATGTTAGCCAGTTGAAGATTTGAACTCTCGTGCATATAACTGCCTTAGTGACATATCATATCTATCTAGTCTATAAAACTTTAATGGTTCTTTAAAATGTTACGACCAAGGGAGAAGAAAGGTTACAAAATTAAGAGAGAGAGAGAGAGAGAGAGAGAGAGAGAGAGAGAGAGAGAGAGAGAGAGAGAGAGAGGAGGGGGGGGATGGAGATGAAACCCACGTGAAAAGCTTGATCAAATTGAGGAAAAAGCGAGACACAAATTAAAAGCAAAGTTCTGCTGAGGACTGACGGAACAGCAAATTCTGTTACAATCATATAATACAGCCTGTACACATTTTGTTGTTGTTGTGTTTTTTTTTATTTCCCAAGAGGCGGGCATTCCAGGCCTATACTGGTGACAGATAGCTGGGACTGTAAATGCGCAACGATGTCAAACGCTCCAGATCCTGGAAAGCAGGTGGGACGAGTTTTCACACGGTACAGTGTATCATAGCCTCCGGAACTCAGGTAAACCAAGACTTTGTCTACACAGAAGTAATCCACAGATCACCCTGGTCTTCAGGAGCTTCGCAGTTCATAACTTACATATCAATTTCATTGTAATTATTTTTTGTCCAAGCCAAAAATTAAACAAACAAAAAAATAATAACAACAACAATAAAACAAAACCACCCTTTACTTTCGAATTGAAGGACGATGCACTCTACTTTCCACTGGCATTTATCAGTATAAGGACTCGAAAATAACACCCCCCCCCCAAAAAAAAAAAAAAAAAAAAAACAACAAAAAAACAAAAAAAAAAAAACACAAACACGCAGTCTGCGTTCCCTGGGTCTGTGGCTTTTGACCCTGTGGAGCCTGCGCTACTGGACATGCATTGCCATCATGACCACTACAATAATCTCTAAGTTAATAGGTGGAAAAAAATGGGGGGGGGCGGCGGCTGCTCTAACCTCCTCCCTTGTCCTCACACTCTCTCCACACTCCCTCCCCCCCTCTTTTTTAATACGCACACACGAATTAAATTGCTCTTTTTTTCACCATCAGTGGCAAACGGTACACGCTAATTATTAATTAAAAATACGGCTACATTTCCTGGCGATGCGGCAGCGCTACAAGCCAAGTAAAAAGCTGTCGAGGTGAAGGATTGTGTATAGATCTAGACTGTGCCCCCCTTCCCCAATCCGTGCTATGCACGTCACATCCCGCCTCCCTCCTGCCTGACCATTACTATGCCAGGCTCTCGCCACTACACAGAGCCGCGGGTCAGGGTCAGAGAGACCTGCTGGACGTACGAGGGTCAAGGTCAACAGGGGAGGATACGGCTAGCGCCTTGACTGATTGTTTATTGACCACACAAATAACTCCAAGGCATCCAATGAGCAAGCCGCTGTTATTTGGTTGTTTTCAATTATTATCATCATTATTACTATTACTATTATTGTTATGATTATGATTATTATTATTATTATTATTATTATTATTATAATTATTATTATTATTATTATATCGGCTAAGCTTTTATTTGACCCCAGGGTATCTAACCCCACTGTAATTTTGCATGAACAAAACACACTTCGAGACAGCGAAAGAACACAACATCTAATGTGGTTGTAGAAGTAGGCAAAATTGATACTCTTATACAATATTTAATCGAAGTTCAGTGCACTTTTTTTTTTTTTCATTTTTCCCCTATGTAAATGTTTGCGGGCTGCTAAAATCTAGTGTGGCATAACAATGTCTCCCAGTTGTCTATTTTTACTCAGATTTAGATCTATCCTAATACTGCTAAGAGTAAGTCTGAAGAATCACAAGAAGTAGAGAATTAAAAGCGATACATTCGCTGGCAGAGTTGGAGTCAATTGTCTTTGTCTCGCTTTAACGTTATTATTATGCTATCGATGAAGTGTGAAGCTTGCGGTTGCTCGTTGTTAATTTGGTTCCCTGTAAAATCCACACTGGGTAATCTAATTAAACGGTTTGTTAATATGTAGACTCCTGCTGTTGATTCATCACTTTAAAATATGATCATAGCATAGTTTGGCTTCGAGAAAAAGTAAACGGTTCATAATGGATTATGGAATTATTAAATAAAACCAAAAAAAAAATCAAATAAAAACTTGTTAATTGAAAACGTGCCATCCGCGAAACAGCGAAAACAAGCGCAGCACTATTTTGTGGCAGAAATGCAAAACAAATTTGAACTATGTAGCTAAAATGAGGTTGTGAAACAAGATGGTAAACATTCTCCTAGATCTTTTCAATTAGTAATTAAAACAGAATAATACCATTAAAATATGAAGCGAAAACCATGACGGCAATCTTTCCTTGTAAGTTATATTATTGTAAGAGGAGACGTGCTTGGATAACTTTTCTTTATACAACTACAAGCCTACGCATTATAATATGCTGGAAGTCCAACTGACCAAGTATTGATGCTACAGTTCCGCTTGGCCACACATATGGCTTGGCCTCTCTGCTCCCTTGGTTCATTAGAACCAACAGTGACATCATACTAGACACCCTATTAGACAATTTCTCAGTTTTCTCAGGAATGAACGATACTTGTTTCAAGGCACTCATTCTATAGGCCTATGAATAGATTTCTTATACAATACAGAACTGGGTCTAAATCTAAATTTCAGAGCTTATAGAATCTAGACCAATTATCAGAAACCTTTTGTGAGATTAGATCTAGATCTAGAATAAATCATTTTTTTTTTTAAATTAAATACACGTTAAGAGAAGGTAGGTCTAGGTATAATTATTTATCTCTGAATGTTAGTAGAATTTATTCACTTTATAGAGCAATGCGCTGACAGTATTATATAAAGGCTACTGTACCACAGGTGAGCTCGTATATATATATATATATATATACGAATATTTGAAATAAAGTGTACCTGGTCAACTAGGCCCAGAAGCAGGACTTGTCAGTAGGCCCTATATAATTATACTTTTATATATATATATATATATATATCAAGTCTATCTAGACCAGAAGGGTGAACTTGATTGTGCTAAGGAGCAAAAGCGGTGGAGAGTGGAGAGCAGTAAGATAAATACACCCATTTCAAGAATTATAGGCCTTTAAAACCCTGCCAACTGTATGTCTATCAAAAATACCCGCCCTCCCTCTCTCTGTTTAACTCTTTTCATATTGAAAAAAAAAAAAAAAAGAAAGAAAGAAAGAAAGAAAAACGTCTCTGCCTAATATGAATGTAAATTAGATGTCGCCTGGGCTGCTGCACTAAATGAGATGAAGATCTTGTGCAGAAAATGTATAATCGAAAATTCTAAATGAATTACCTTGCGCAGGCAGAATCCACATGCGTCTATCAAAACGTTCACTTCCCATTAGCACACATCTGTCTCGACCTCCACACAAGAAGTCATTGTGAAGTGCGCGGAAAGTCGTTCAGGTAGGAAATCCAAAACGCACGACTGCAGAATATTCTCCACAAGAACAGCCCTTCATTCTTGCACTAGAAATTGCTTCTATAAGAAATTTAACATGATAAAAGAAGAGGAAGAAGAAAAAAAAAAGCTCTGAGTTCAAGTCTTTTAACCCCTCAGATAAACCTGAGGTCTACATCTACTATAGGGTTTATACACTGGGCTTTCAGTGTTAACAAGGAATGCACGGATTGACAAACAGAATTAAGGGAATCTAGAATCTCGATATGCTCAAGTCTTAATCTAAGACCACTACCAACTTTTAACACGTAATTAGTTTGCTCTTGGTCTAGGGCTAGATTAGATTATAGATCTAGAATCTAGACCCACCCAAATCAATTGAGGCTATTTGAAACTAACGTCTCGAAAAGATTTTTTTCCCGAATAATTGTTGCGGTTCTATCAAAATCTGATAAGCTTTTTGTCTTAATCAGCTAAATCTTCATCGGGTGCTCAGAAAATTTATAACATCCAACTTCGTTCCTGTAAAAATCACTGTAGAATATAACTAGGAAACTTCATGATTTAATAGCGAAGTGAAATCAGCGGATTTGCTCTAATGATGCTTTACAAAAGATGCATATATCTAACACTGTTGTAATTGTGACGAACATAAATCATTGAAAAGTCTACAAAAAAACCCAAAAAAAAACAAAAAACCTAGAATCTAACAATGGTCCGCTCCGTGACAATGAAAACTGGGCATCTGTGTGTCCACGCAGACCAGACAGACACAAGTGAGACAATGCGACGTAACCAAGGTCTGTGTCTGCTGACTGGGCTGCCCTGTGTGTCCTTGCCGTCTGCTCTCGCCGTGCTTGGCGCAGGCACCAGGCATGCAGCCGTTGCCTGCTTGCGCGGCCCTGGATTCAGGCTGGGCCACGGGCTACATCGAATCCGGAACCGGTTTAGTGTGAATCGGATCCAACCAGTTCGTTTCACCTACGCACACCGTATAAGCTTAATTTTGTTGCGTGGATCAAGTTTCGGCCCGGCCAGAAGGTCTAAATCTCATTTCGACATTTTTAAAGAAGTATGTAGGTATTTCAAATGCCACAGAAAATCCTATTTAGTTGAACTTACGCATATAACCACCTATAAACTAATTAGCTGACCAACTAGATCTAGATCCACTTCAAAAACAATAAAATTTCCTGAGGCGAATACACTTATCGAAGGTCCATTTCGAACAAAAATCATCGGCTCACTTAAAGATTTGTGAAACTGAAATTTCAAGTACCGATAATCGGTACTTGGCGACTCATCCGAGAAACCGGCGACTACTTGCACATGACATGAATCCCAATGTGATCAGAGCAGACGGCGAGAAAGCCTTAGAGAGTGGTGAGCGAGAGAGAGAGAGAGAGAGAGAGAGAGAGAGAGAGAGAGAGAGAGAGAGAGAGAGAGAGAGAGAGAGAGAGAGAGAGAGATCGACCAACCATCCCGGTGTAGACGTGAGGGAAAGGGGCGGGTGGCAGACAGGGACGAGACTTGTAAATGTTGCGACGGGCGGGCTGAGAGAGAGAGAGAGAGAGAGAGAGAGAGAGAGAGAGAGAGAGAGAGAGAGAGAGAGAGAGAGGGGGGGGGGGGGGGGGGTTGGAGGAGAAGCCTGTCGCCGCAATCCGAGTCGAGGTGGGGACAACCCAAACACTCAGTCAGCCGGTCGGGTAGGGTAAATTGCCCGCTGGCCACAGACAGAAAAAATGTTTTCTTCCCCCCTCCGGGTCCCCGCGAGGGATCTCAATTTTTTTCTTCCTCATCACCCGTTCTATACACACAGATGCAGGAAAATACTGGACCGAAGGCTTGACAAAATAAAAAAAAAGGAGGATGGGGGAGTGGGGAGAGGAGAGGGAGAGAGAGAGAGAGAGAGAGAGAGAGAGCAGAAGAAGAGTTAGGAAGGGAGTTCTTATAATGCCGGACAGATGGTACTTTTTATTTTGGACCAATGTACGCGTGATAGCCAGAAAATGGTATGCTACATGACAGGGAACAATAATCATAGTTAAAAATAATTGTCTTCGTTATTATTATTATTATTATTATTATTATTATTATTATTATTATTATTATTATTATTATTATTATTATTATTATTATTATTATTATTATTATGATCATCATCATCATCATCATTACAAACCGACAGTAAATATTTAAAATTACAGAAACAAGGAGCAAAGATTTTTCGTTGGAGAAATTACCTGCATGCTACAATTTAATATAGTCCTCCATTTCCGATCCTACCTTACTACCACCCTTCCTCCATCTCCCCCCCCCCTCCCCACACACACAACGGGGAAATTATTTTTTTTCATTATTATTATTATTATTATTATTATTATTATTATTATTATTAAACATTCTTTATTCATCTTTCATCCAATAGAATATCAGTTAGTTAAATCATAGAGAAATCCTTCTCTGTCTGATAAATATTTTGACCAAAAATTAATGATAAACGATGTAAAACAACATAATCTGAGTGTGTGTGTGGGGGGGGGAGGGGAGGAGGGAGATGAGAAGGGATGGAGAGAACTGAACTTTAAGGGTTACCGACTTTAAATCTACTTGATCCAGTTTCGAGTGCTGATATGGTGGATTACTAGAATGGTATTTGTAATGAGATTAATGATGGAAATTCCGAAAAGGAGCAAATTCACTACACTACACGCATCGTTACAGCAATAACGCCGCGCCCATACAACAATAGGAAGAGAGGGGAAAAAATCCCGAGCAGACGTTGATTCCTTCTTGGCGGCTGTGTGACGTAGACGATCGTCGCACATAACTTTTGGAGAGAGAGAGAGAGAGAGAGAGAGAGAGAGAGAGAGAGAGAGAGAGAGAGAGAGAGAGAGAGAGAGAGAGTGAGACAGAGAGAGACAGACAGAGAGAGAGACAGAGACAGAGAGAGACAGAGAGACAGAGAGAGGGAGACAGAAAGAGACAGAGAGAGACAGAGAGACAGAGAGAGGGAGACAGAGAGAGACAGAGAGACAGAGAGAGAGAGAGAGAGAGAGAGAGAGAGAGAGAGAGAGAGAGAGAGAGAGAGAGAGAGAGATGCCTTGCACGCTGGACTGGTATGGCGAATGTCGGGAATAAAAAGCCATCTCGTAATGTTACACACCCGCGGTAGCAACCTGACCTACACACGCTTGCGCACTGGCTCGCCACAGAGCAAACACGCACAAGTACCGCATTCCTCGCTGGCCCAGTCGGAGGCAAAATTGAGCGAGTCAGCTGTTTTATCACAGCAGGGCGAGAGGAGAGACACTACAGAAACCCGGAGCAGACAGCGAGAGGTAACCACAGTTCGGGGCAAACGAGTGTATGCTTTTTTTTTTTTTTTTCCTTTTTTTTTTTTTTTGTTTGTTTGCTTCTTGTCTTTGCGTCGTTTATCTTTTTTTTTTGTTCACCCAAGAATAAAGCAAAGAATTGCGATATAACCGAAGAACCTTTACGTCAAAGCTATAGGCCACGCTGATTGATTTCTTAATGGACACGTGACTTCTAATAAGACATTTTATCGACGTGGGGAAGCCCCACAGGGCGCAAACTGCACGCCAGAAAAGAAGGGAGGAAGGGGGGAGGGGGCGAGACTGATAAGGAGGACGAAAAGGAAAGGAAGAAGAAGGAGAAAAAGAAGAAGAAGAAGAAGAAGAAGAAGAAGAAGAAGAAGAAGAAGAAGAAGAAGAAGAAGAAGAAGAAGAAAGAAGAATAAAACCAGCCACAACTAATTAATGTAGTACATCTGCAAGGTGCGACTAAGAACCACGACAAAATTTAAGAGACGGCGCAGCCTCTATCATTTCCCAGCAGACAGAAAATAAAGAGCAACTTCTGTAGCAATGACATGATGTGACATGATGAATAGTTAAAAGTTTTCTTAAAAGTCAACGACGGTACAAATTGTGTCTAGTCAAGAAAATTGAAAGTTTTCTCTCTAGTCAAATGGCACCGTTCAATCTGATCTGTTTATCTCTGTAACTAATATAGAACACTATCAATGCCATGCTCGTGTTTTGAATACAGAAAACTCGCACGCGCAGTGAAATTACAACAATGGAAAAGGAAGAAACGGTTTAACTACAGGTGGATACGTCGAAGTGTTGGAAAGGAATGATTTATCCAACAAAAATTTTACAAAAAGTAATAAAACAAATAAAGATTAAGAAAGTTGAGGGGGGGGGGGGGTGAGAAGAAGGGAAGAAAAAGAGAGATGGGAGTCAAAATACTGGAAGAAACTCATGCCATGTTAACCAATGTGAAACTAGCAGTGTCAAGAACACAGAAGCCAAAATCTGATATAACTTTTAACTTAAAACCGAGTTGACCCTGGCAAAGACACAAGCAGAGATTAGCAGTGTGGAAGCATTTTGCACGAACTGCAAGCCAAACCCAGGTACAGGGTACAGGCCTCGAAGTAGGAATCAATACATGTGTACACACACCTTTATCAAGCAGGCTGCGGCGGTTGGAAACAACACAGACTGAAATACGTTCGGGATCACTCGAGTCCTCTCCCCTGACAACACTGCAATGCGTGCAATCTGGCACATCTTGCCAGCTATGCATTTACCTCACGAACCTTTTAACCCTAGTCCTGCGCACCCATTATATTTAAGCTTTGCCCTGACGTTAAAAGGGTTTGGTTTGACTTGAGCCAAATCAATGATTGAAGAAAATAAAGGAGCATAACTATATTATATGTAGATAATATCGATATACCTGGTATTATATTCGAAGCGTTGATCATAGACCTGTGATAGTTAAGGGTAGACAAAGTATCTAATGAAAATACACCGGAAATCTATATAAGACAAGGTGTTCCCTCCCCTGTTCAACATATCTTACTGATATAGTGTATACGGTTCCATCGACGCAGACAAGTCTATTTGATGCCAGTCTGATTTATTATAAATAAAGAATTACTCAAAATTTTTATAAACTAGAGAGATAGAGAGAGAGATATATCGAGATTTAGAGATAGTGACGTCATTGACAGGCGGACCAAAGCACAAATTCACAATGGGTCACCTGCATGGTGTGCATAGAGAGAGAGAGAGAGAGAGAGAGAGAGAGAGAGAGAGAGAGAGAGAGAGAGAGAGAGAGAGAGAGAGAGAGAGAGAGATACTATACTAGATCTACAGTGCTAGTGGCGTGAACATTCCACGTCAAGAAAAGTGAAGCAGATAATCGGAAATGTCTGCCTTTCACGCCACATCTACTTTTGTTTTCATTTTAGTTTATCATAATCGGTAGGTCTAGACTGTTTGCTTCCCACCAGACCTGACCATCCATTCATAACTTTATGATTATGAGTAAAAGGGAGGGGGGAGGGGGCGCACAGAGAGAGAGAGAGAGAGAGAGAGAGAGAGAGAGAGAGAGATAAATAGATAGAGAGAGAGAGAGAGAGATAGTTTCTTATGGATAGACCTACACCATGCAAAAAAAAAAAAATTAAAAACAAAACAAAACAAAATACATGTAAACACACATATAGAGACAGACAAAGAGTAGTGGAAATGGAAGCGAAACAAAGAGAACTAGGTGCGCCGGGGGTTTCATGCGGGTCTTTGCCTTGATGAGTTTCGTATTTCACTGGAAGCACACTCTACACTCTACAGCCTACAGGTAGATAATCTAATCTGATAGCCCTGGCACAGATACTCAAGTCGAGGCAGCACGCCCTGGCCAGGTAGACAGTCATGTTGGCAGCCCTGCAGGGAGCGCTTCAGCTGATGCCGAATAGAGAGAAAAAGTCATGACGTCACTTTCCTCCATGAACCAACACCGTCTTGATGCTAGTTCCACACAAGCTATTATACTGATATGAGAGAAAGATCCCGGCCTCGGGTTAGATAAAAGCATATCAAAGGGGGAAAAAAAAAGTCGTGATATTGTCTCTTCTCTGAGCAAGGCTTAACGACTGGTTCTAAACAATGTGTAATCTTCATGGCTACTCAGTAGCAAGTATGTCTTGAGTGTCTCAACGAACCTAATCAGTTAGACTAATTGATGAGGCACGCGATTTTGACAAGTCAGAATTATAGAAGGAGCAAATGTTCAATATATAAACTATGGCATCGCTCCACGATTTTGACAAGTCAGAATTATAGAAGGAGCAAATGTTCAATATATAAACTATGGCATCGCTCCACGATGATCTCCTTCTGACGACAGCACCAAGGTTGCTTTTATTGCGGATTACATAATTATATAAAAATATTTCCTAAACACTCTATCGAGATTTATAAGCAGGACAATTAAACAACAATGCTTGTAAATGGGACTTGAAGCACCCAGCCCCCCGTAGCAATACCTGGGCGTTTTTCCATCGGGTCCCGAGTCTGTTTCCGGATCTTAAACTGTTAACCGGTGTGTATTGTCACGACGATGACGTCATGAATGCTTCAGTCTTTTAATTCTATTTATGTACAACTTATTTCTCTTCCCTACAATTTCTTGACAAATAGGCGACCTGAAGGTAGCACCCAGGTATAATAAGTTTTACTGGAAACGATAGAATCGTCCTACATAGAATTATTGTTAATCTGCATAGAGCTAGGGAAGCCTCCCTCACGCCTTGTATAGATCACAATAACGCTTGCAGCCTTCAACAGTCCTCACCAGAGGGACTTTACCCCAATGTTATTCCTACAGACCCATAATGCACACTCAATTGTGTTTAGTCCAAACTCCAGTGCTTTGCTGATTATCACGAGCATAGTGGTCCTCTAATTTCGTGTCTTCTTTAATCCTATGATAATTTAAATGCTCAAAACACTCAACAATGCTCCCCCATCAGGATTATTATCAAATGTTTTATTCAGCCTTGATTAGCGATTATCCAAACACAACACAAGATTGACCAAGATCAGAACATCGACTTTCAACGCCTTGCGGTCTGTATCTCCTTAGGGCGATCTTAAAGCAAACGATATGGGGAAAAAAATCTGTTCAAAATCGATTTAACTGTATTTTAAACTATGATTTTTCACACGAAAAGCCCATGAATGTGAAACCCGAAAGTCGGTTTGTAGTTACACAAAACTCATCGGAATCGTCCACTTTTTCGAGAGAATGGCTTTGGAAGAGCATTATGTAGCATTAGTTTTATTTCATAAATTTCTGCTTAATTCTAAATCACACAATATTTTTAAAGATTAAAAAAAAAAAAAATTACATTGTATAATTATGTCGTCGGGTATAATTTCGCTACTGCCGGAAACTGGTTTTTATTCACATGACTGCTGTATCCCCTCTGAGCAAAACTATGAGTAACTGTAGGCTTAAACTGAAAAGAAAAATAATCAGTTGATAAAAATTGCAAGCATTTCCGGTGAGATTCCTTTAGATTGTCTGAGAAGTTTAACGGCCTCTGTGTTTGCCGCGGAATATGAGACGAAGCCATAAAAATATTGGAGAGAAGACAAAACACGGAGGGGGGAAGAGAGAGAGAGAGAGAGAGAGAGAGAGAGAGAGAGAGAGAGAGAGAGAGAGAGAGAGAGAGAGAGAGAGAGAGAGAGAGAGAGAGAGAGAGAGAGAGAGAGAGAGAGAGTTAGTTGTTTATGTCCTGTAAAGATATGGACTTGATCGTTCTTAGCGATTCAACTTCTTAGTCTATTCAAGCCAGCATGAAAGTCACTGTTCCTGAAGCCTCTATTAAATTTTAGAAGATGTAGATAGCTCAGTAGTTTAGTGCCTGTTCTTGTCTCGGCAAGACGATGTGTGCCGCATAGAGGTGCAGTTCGATTTGTTATTATGTTTTCACGTCTTTCGTTTCCTTTGTCGGTTTCGAGCTAGATCTAGGTTCTTCTATACTAGGGAGAAGCAGAGAGCCAGACAGAGAGAGGTTGACTGAGAGAGAGAGAGAGAGAGAGAGAGAGAGAGAGAGAGAGAGAGAGAGAGAGAGAGAGAGAGAGAGAGAGAGAGAGAGAGAGGGAGGAAAAACATGAAAGAGTCTGACCAAAAATCTAGACTAAGAAGAAAGGCTTTTCTTATTGAAAAGGGCCCCCATGTTTCTACTAAGAAGCTAATGCGAGTCATATTCGCTACAAGCGGCGCCCCTATAGCGTCTGTTATTCTAATATCTCCAGCCTTGCAGGTTGTTGGTATGTTGGTTTTGCTGAACGATAAACAGAAACGTTTGACCTACCGATTTACTGTGGTCAGGACCTGGTGTGTATGCAGGCATCGTGCTGTAGACTAGAGAAAGACTATTGAACTATCTCTTCCATACCAATACAATTTCTGTGTGAAAAGGTGATGAGAGTAGAGAACATATTAAGATTATAACAACGTTGTCTGTAGCTGGGCCGACCCTACTAAGATTAACGCTCTAGCCCTCAGTCATAATGATTGTGCTGTACCCTATGTCTCTTGGACTCTGCAAAAGCTACTTGGCTCGCTGCGAAGAAACAATTCAGCTGCACTCAAGACAACTTTGAACTAGATCTAGATTCTAGCATTGTGAACTCCCTGGAACATGGGCGCATGTTTCCACTGTTTCTTCCGGTCATTGGCCAGCAAGAGTGAAGCAACCAGACTGACCGAGTCTGAGGTGAAAGGTCAGCTGGCTGGTCAGAAAAGGTAGCCTAGTCCAGTCCGGCCCGGCCCGGCTGCCCCAGACACGCTGCTGCTCGGCAACCCTTGGCCTCAGACTGGGTTTTGTTGTGACAGCACTCGGTGCGGCTTGGCCCTCAGTTACTGCGATGCGCCTCACACGCCTGCAACGTTTAGAGCTCTGCCGCTTACATAGTATCATATAAAAGGTGTCGCCTAAGTCGCTGCAGTGGGACGGAAGCGGCTAGCGAGCTGAACTATTCCCGTACCTTGTCTGGGGCGGACACGCCAGATAGCCTGGTACAGTCAACTAGTGCGGGACCCAAGTCTGGTTCCTGCCATCGGTCTACTCTAGAACGTTCGGGGCAAGAGAGTCGATCGAAAGAAATCAACGGAAAACAGGACTAAACAGAATTAGAAGCAGTCTCATCATCATTGTTTCCTTCAATCTTAGGTTTTTTTTTTTTCCTTCTCATCTCTCTCACATCACCCTGTTGTGGATGGGCTCTACACAAATAACAAACAAATCATATAGAATAAAAGGTTCTGGTACACACGATACCTAGCATCAATCAGGTTAAAACCAGTACCTGGCTACAGGAATTGAAAGAGCTTGTCAAAATGCCAGAGAGACGCGCTGTTTCAATTAACAACTGCTCCTCTGGCCGAGTACCTGTAGTCGTCTGTCTATAAAACCCCTGTAGAGTGCTGTAAGCAAGTCAGTGGGAAAGCCCTATAACGTACAAAGTGCTTTTCTGTTTCCAGTGTTGATTGTAGACAGTTTGGTGAATGACGACAAACACACTCTAGCAGCCTTGATATAAGAGTATGGAGGTCCTCAGAGTTACATTCTGTATCTTATTAGGAGATTTCAACATGCAGTAGAAACATGCTCTCTAATAAAAAACAAGAAACATAGGAGTAAACCCTAGAGGCACACCCCATCAGCCCGCCACTTATTCTGATCTAGAGATGTGTGATGATAAGATAAATAAGCAGGACATAAAAACCGTCACAGGGCATCGGATAAACTATATTCAGTTCGATGAGAGGAACATAAGAAAAACCTGACCATGCTGTGATGAAAGGCAACCTACCATTAGCGGATGTTTCTCATCTAAATGAGAATATAATATAGACCTAAATCTAAGTGTAGATAGAGCCAAATGGAGGATAGAGAACCAAAATAAGGGCCAAATACTTTAAACCTGAAGGGGGCGGGAATCAACTTTGAGACGAGGCAGGTTAGAAGCATTGTGAGCGACATGTGGGAAACAAATCACTTCAAAACACCCAGAGAGGAAGGACACCATGCTAGCGCGCGCACACACACACACACACCCTGGTGTATCAGTCATTCAGTCATGTGACTGATACATTAAGGCCAGTCCCGCGTGACCCCTCACCATGCCTGGGGGGTGAGAGAGATGTGCCCTGGTCTGAACCAGGTCATTAGGTCACGATCGCCTGTACATCAACACACTGAGGAAGGGACAATGGACATGCACATAGCGCTGCGAGCGTGACGTTGATCTGTAAGAGAAGAGGACTGATGAGTCACACAGCAGGCAACTCGCTGACATTAGCAGTATACAAGCGTATCAAGTTTAGAATGAATTTAAAAAAAAAAAGAAAGAAAGATAATTACCGAAAAAAAACAAAAACCAACAAAATGTCTAGGTTTAGTAGGGCCAGCCTATCTTTGCACAGTGACATGGTGTGTGTCTCATGCTGGTGGTGGCGGGGTCGGCAGGCGAGACGCGGCTCAGTCCATCCTGGTCGTGTGTACACGTGATGTTAACACACCGCCACATCCCGCGGGCACATCCATGTCTCCTGGGTAAAGCAAACTTGCATTATTGAGAATGATCCAGGGTTTGGGCCTCAGATTAAAGTAAAAGGCTTGGTTTTTTGACTCTGTCACATTATTCCGATAGACCGTTCTAAAAATCGTCATTCGTAGTGCACTTTTTAAACTGAGATTGAGAGTTTAGATTAAACAAAATGTTACCGAAATGTCGAGTTTTGCGACTGTGTGCGAGCCATCTTTGTCGATGTTAAATAAAACACATGTTAAATAAAAATTTGTTCGTTATGACATTGACCCAGAGGAAGTACCATTTCTGTTCATGACAATTATAGATGTTTTAAAAAAAATTAGACTGCGATCCATCTAGAACAAGAGGCTAGCATCGTTGAAGCCCCGGCTAACCTATAGTCTATCACCAGATGACAAGACTTTCTAACCAAGTCATAGTTACAGGCTCGGGGTCGAGGACAGAGGAGCAGGTCCCTGCCGCCTGGTTAGTTTTTGCTGACAGAATGGAGTAATGGAGACGATCAAGATGAACGAATAATCATCAGAGTCGCGCCGAATGCTGACACATCACTTCCTCATCAGGACCAGCCGCGCAGATCAGAGCGTTCTGTATGCACAGTATGCTGTACCGGCTTCCTACAGTGATTTTTGTAAACTTTATTTTAGAAAACGAACACCACGGCTGGAATAGCGACGTATGTAGATGTGGGTGGTGATAACCCTTTCCAAGGTTGTGTTTAAGATGAGAGTAAGATTGCCTTGCAGGACTGATGACGTGGAAGGTTGTGTTTAAGATGAGAGTAAGATTGCCTTGCAGGACTGATGACGTGGAAGGTGTGAATGATCAAGGAGAAGGTGGTGGGAAGAAAGATATTAATGATAACGGCAAAATTAAACACGAAGATCAAGACAATAAGGAAAAGAACAGTGAAGCTAAAGGTAAAGAATTCATTACTTCAGTTATGATAAAACTCGCCACGATAGTTGCTAATTTTGGAAGAAACGAATGTTAAATCATTTTTGCTAAATTTAAAGAAAATAACCTTAATTTGATTTACTATGATTTGTGCACATTTTGCACTATACTATTTCAAGGCCGGAGTAATTATAAATAGGCAGACATAATTCACCGTTCAAATGATCAGGTAGGAAGCAAAAAAAAACTTTACAACAATCATAAGTATAGATATCCTTCAATGATCTAAAGTGCACACAATGTGATATTTAAATCCTTGTAATACATTTCTATTATATATCTCAAGTAAAGAAAAGTAAACCAAATCTGAGCGCTTGTTTCACGGAGACTTTATTTTGCTTACCCCTTCATCCAGTTCATAATAAAGTGGTGCAGCTCCTGTGATCCACTGCAGATGCAAAGTAACTTGATGTGAGAAAACATAATTTCCCGTGGAAAAAAAGAGTCAAATGAGAATGCTCAGTATTCAGGCAGCCTTCATTATTTCATCTCCTCCATGTAGATTGAATATGTACATTGTTATGGACGTGGATTTCATTAAGAGGCTGCTAACGTGTTCATAAATAATTCATGACAAAAATTGTGATTTATGAAGAGTATTTTTTTTTCTAGCAAATCGTTAATTAGATTCTTGCGCCTTCACAATGCTCAAAATGTGAACAAGGGATAAAAAATGTACAAAATTAAAATTGAAAGCTATGAAATACAGAGGTTTTATTTTTTTCATTTTAAAACTTTTGGGTAAAAGCTTAGCCAGCCTGTTGATCTGATTAAGGCGAGGTTATCAATCAGACTCCAAGTTATTTTTCTTTGAGCACAATAATTATGAAAGAGTCTTTATCTTAAAATTTGCTGTTTGGGATTTTGATGCGAGCTTTTATCTCAGTCCGCGAGTCCATTAAAAACCTGGCGTGCTGCAAACATTAGATTTTGATTTTCCGAATCTGGTCTCTTTAAATTATCTCTCATTTAAGCAGCTCATCTGATCTTTGAGACTATTTTTTATTCGGTATAAAATTATGATCGTTGGGACCATTATCCGGTGTAATGCTGTAAGGTGGATCATTACCATCTAGATCTCGCCACTCTAGCGTAAAGTCTGGGTTACACAGCTGAAAAGCTAGCCTCAGATGCGTCATAGTGTGTTGCTCATGAAGCTATGAATAGCCTACATGTTCCATGAGTCACGGCGGTTAGTCAAGAACCACATGATTAGTGACGGGCTTTCAAGTTCTTCAAACAGATTCATTTAGAAACAGATGTTTCGTACGATAGTAATCAATTTTTTGAAATGCAAAAATGTTTAGTTGTTTTTTTTTTGTTTTTTTTTTGAATATTTTTTTTAATTGATAGTGATTTTTTAAAGTGATAATGGAAGTCCAAAATTCCGTAAACTTTATGCTTTCGTGTCAATAACATAGAGCAGATAACGCAAAATATACGCAAATTTATGTCGAACAGTAACAAAAGTGCAAAAAAAGCACATTGTATACGAAAGAGATTATATAAATATATAGATAGCTAGATAGATAGACAGATAAAAAGATATATAGAAAGATCGATCGATCGATCGATAAACATTTAGATAAATATCTAAGTAAATATAGAGAGATAGACAGATACATAAATCATATATATATATATATATATATATATATATATATATATATAAATATATAAATATATATATATTTATAGAGATAGATAGATAGATAGATAGATAAAATATATCGATCGATTGATAAGTAGATTGATAAATATATCGACAAATCGATAAACAGATAAAATAGAATGAGCAGGGGAAGGAAGCATGAAAGAAAAGTTAAAAAAAAAATAAAAGGAGCAGCAATAAGCCGACTAGCGAGATGGAACACAGTCATGCCGTCGACGTCGCCACAGCAGCAGCAGCAAACACAAACACACGGACACACACACATCTGAGTAGACGCTCTTTATTCCTCGCCCTATATTCTATATATATATATATATATATATATATATATATATATATATATATAGCTCATGATACAACCAATATAAACTGTAACATACTCTATAACGTATCATACAACCAATATAAACTGTAACATACTCTATAACGTATCATGCAACCAATAATAAATTGGAGCATATTCTATAAGGTATCGTACAACCAATATAAATTGTAATGTATTCTATAACGTATCATACAACCAATATAAACTGTAACAGACTCTATAACGTATCATGCAACCAATATAAACTGTAACATATTCTATAACGTATCATGCAACCAATAATAAATTGGAGCATATTCTATAAGGTATCGTACAACCAATATAAATTTTAACGTATTCTATAACGTATCATACAACCAATATAAACAGTAACATATTCAACAACGCAACTAAAGCATATACTGTCGGAACAGTCCTTCTGTCTCTATACATTTATCTTCGTGATGGCTTTAATACATTTTTTTTTATTATATTTGTTGCGTGTTTTTTCTTGTTTCTTCTTGTCGGTCTATCAGACTTTCTCTTTTTTATCTCCAATCTTTACATATCTCTCTCTCTCTCTCTCTCTCTCTCTCTCTCTCTCTCTCTCTCTCTCTCTCTCTCTCTCTCTCTCTCTCTCTCTCTCTCTCTCTCCTAGTCCTCTCCATACCAGTCCGGAGCCCAACACGAAAACATTTCCATTAAGCGCGATGTCTGGCTTTTTTTTATTTATTTATTTTTTTTATTTTACTTGACTATAATTTCTTTATTTTAGGAAAAGAAGAGAAAAGGGGGGGGGGGGGGGGGACATCTTTTGGAAAACGAAAGTGAAGTTCTTAAAAAGCGAATGGAGCCTTCTATATAGTTACAATGTGATGATCAATTCTTCGACCCCCTTGGGGTAGAGTGTGGAAACCGACAGAGACGGAGAGAGGGGATAGGGTGTGGGCGAAGAAACACTATGTACGGCTTAGTGTTTCTCTCATCTCCCAATGGCCCCATGAATATTGTTCGCTTTCTTCTTCGGTCTTTCTATCAGAAAAAAGTCAAATTCATCACATAATATGTCCTTCCTCCCCTCTCTCCGTGCCTCTTTCCCTCAAATAACATATCTCCTAGTGCCTCTTTCCCCAGCCAACCTATCTCTCAGTGTCTTTTTCCCCAGCCAACCTATCCGCCAATCCCTCTTTCTTCCACCCAACCTATCCGCCAATCCCTCTTTCTTCCACCCAACCTATCCGCCAATCCCTCTTTCTTCCACCCAACCTATCCGCCAATCCCTCTTTCTTCCACCCAACCTATCCGCCAATCCCTCTTTCTTCCACCCAACCTATCCGCCAATCCCTCTTTCCCCCAGCCAACCTATCCCCCAATCCCTCTTTCCCCCAGCCAACCTATCCGCCAATCCCTCTTTCCCCCAGCCAACCTATCCCCCAATCTCTCTTTCTTCCAGCCAACCTATCCGCCAATCCCTCTTTCTCCCAGTCAATCTATCCCCAATTCCTCAATTCCCCAGCCAGCCTGTCCCCTAATCCCTCTTTCCCCCCAGCCAACCTATCTCATCTAACCTGCCTGCCTATAGAATTGTTTGGAGTACATAGAGGAGTCTGGACATCCCAACTGACAATCCCCACCACTTAATATCATCTCAGTTTGCGACACGTCAACAATGTCTACCGACAAAAGGAGAATAGGATCGCCTCGGGTCTCTTTCATCGCTATACTGATGTTTTAGGAGCCTTAGCAGCCGCTCAAAGGTTTACAGTGTCCACTGGAAGCCAGCAGCAGCTGGGCCGGGCTAGGCGCGGTCTAGGACGGAGAGACGACAACAACAACAACCCGTGCGGGCCAGCTCGATATGGTTATGGTTGGATGTAGAGAGATCTACATCTACAGCAACCTTCACAACTCTGCCAGGTTGCACACATCAACATAAACGATCGATAATTACACAGTTTTGGTATGCGTTTTTCCTTCTCTCTCTCTCTCTCTCTCTCTCTCTCTCTCTCTCTCTCTCTCTCTCTCTCTCTCAATATCTCTGTCTTATCCGTTGTCTCTATCATGATCACACTGAATTCGTTCATTCCCTCCCTCCCTCTCTCTCTCTCTCTCTCTCTCTCTCTCTCTCTCTCTCTCTCTCTCTCACTCTCTTTCGATGTTTCCGATATTCCTCTCAGTCTCTTTCCACGCTCAGACACAGACACCACCCCCTTCCCACCTCACCTTATGACTATCTATAAAGTATAATGACGTATTGATTTTGTTCTCTATATAAAGACGAGCTTTATTTTCTTGCCACTGGTTCAATAAGTAAAGGCTGGTTATGAACCGTTTGATTTAACGCCAGAAAGTCAAGGGGTCTCTGTTATAGGGTGGGCTTTATCAGCAGCCACAGGAGGAGAGGACAACAAAAAGGGGACGACGGGGAAGAAGAAGAAGAAGAAGAAGAAGAAGAAGAAGAAGAAGAAGAAGAAGAAGAAGAAGAAGAAGAAGAAGAAGAAGAAGAAGAAGAAGAAGAAGAAGAAGAAGAAGAAGAAGAAGAAGAAGAAGAAGAAGAAGAAGAAGAAGAAGAAGAAGAAGAAGAAGAAGAAGAAGAAGAAGAAGAAGAAGAAGAAGAAGAAGAAGAAGAAGAAGAAGAAGAAGAAGAAGAAGAAGAAGAAGAAGAAGAAGAAATCACCTTAAAAAGAAAGTAAAAAAAAAAAATGACACTTTTCGCAACGTTAAGACAGACCAGGAGCTTGTAATCACTACACAACATTCACTGCCACTCGACTTAATAATGTTCGCATTGATTTGTGCGCGACCGGTAGAACAGCCCAGGTTCAACTTTCGTTGTGGACTTTTCTTAAATAAAGTGGATCCCCCATTTGAACGGGGGCCATAGCCTATACACTAGAGATACATTATTGTCACACAGCTTTTACAGCACGACTGACTTACTGTCAAAAAGCTTTGATCACGTTCTTGGGCTTCTTATGTTCAAGATTGCGTAGAAAGAATTTTGGTATTTCTTCGAAATTAACAGTTATAAGAAAACGACACACATAGACACAGGCAGACAGACAGGTTTGGAGAGAGAGAAATAGAGAGAGAGAGAGAGAGAGAGAGAGAGAGAGAGAGAGAGAGAGAGAGAGAGAGAGAGAGAGAGAGAGAGAGGGAGGGAGAGACGGACAGACATACAGAGAGAAAGACATGTAGACAGACAGGAAAGGCAGCTATGGAGAAGATGTCCTTCATATGGGCCACGCGGGGATGGACAGATCGAAGAGTACGTGAGGAGCAGGGAGCGACTGGGGTGGCGGCGAAAGACTTCGCCTCACAAGATGAAGGTCAGTTTGACCTTGTGACGTGTCTCCAGCCTCCCTAAGCCCAGCGTGTCGCGCAACCCCAGGCCTATCGCTGGGGCAGTGTGTTATTTTGAGAGAGAGAGAGAGAGAGAGAGAGAGAGAGAGAGAGAGAGAGAGAGAGAGAGAGAGAGAGAGAGAGAGAGAGAGAGAGA
>JAWDGP010003560.1:492500-502500 GCA_033675545.1 Elysia crispata
CAATGAAAATAATACACCTGGTTACTTTTAAAGAAGTAATAAATTTCTATTTCGGACGCACATGAAAGTGCGACAAAAAAAAAAAAGTCGTTTTAGAGTCGCTTGGGATTTTTTTTTTCCTTTTAAAATTTTTGATAAAACCAAAATTTGGTAAAAATTTCCTCATTTTCCTGCCTGCGCTATTCAATAATATTTCTAAAGAGTAACAGATGTTCACAATTATTATAATTTCTCAGAAAGTTGCGCTTTTTATGCAGGACAAAAAAAGGATCGTTTGAAGTTTCGTCAAAAAAGCGTCGGTTTTGGTGTTGATTCAATAGCGGGGGAAAAAAAAAAAAGAAAAATTTTGTGGGGATTTCTTTTTTCAAAACCAAGCTATGAGTTAACACTGCGCTTTGCTATTTTTTTCTGGTTTTCCTAGATTCTCTGGCTTCAAGGTGCGTCTGTTTTTAGGAAGAGAAATTTTGTGATATCTTTTTCCTTGCTTCGGTCTCTCTGTTCCTTCTTTGCTGTCATCTCTAGCTCTGCGTATCTGTCTTGTGTTTGTCTGTCTCTCTCGATCTTTCTCCTTGTGCTGATGTGAACAGACTTGCAGGAATACCTTTCACCTAAGTAGCATATCTGTACTGACCATATAATTATTATACGTTCAGCAAACCTCATTTGTCTAAACGAGTGATCTACCATACCCGTTCCCTCCCTCTTTCTCCCTTTCTGGCCCACCCGGCTGCAACCCTTCACTCCCCTTGTCTTGTTTTCAAACCATAAAATAAAACCTTGGACATAAATACACATATGCGTATTATAAGTTCCCGTGAATAAGCTCATGACCCTAACCTAAGGGTTGTTGAACAAAATGTACTCCGCTCCAAAATAATTGCCAGGTTTAAGAGACTTTGTGTAGCACGAAGATCAATACATTATTATATAAAAAAAAAGGGGGGGGGGAGAAAGGAAGAAAGAAGGTGAGAGAGAGACTGAGAGAGAAAGGGATAGATAGAATTTTGATAATATAGAGAGATAAAAAGATAGATAGATATGCAAGCGAGCGAGAAAAACAGAAAAGTCAGATTTGAAAAAGATGGGAAACAATAGCTTACAACTATAGATAGAAAGGTAGGTAATTATACAGAGAGAGAGAGAGAGAGAGAGAGAGAGAGAGAGAGAGAGAGAGAGAGAGAGAGAGAGAGAGAGAGAGAGAGAGAGAGAGAGAGAGAGAGAGAGAGAGGAATGTACGGTGATATATTGATCGGCATAGTGTACAAGATCAGTGCACAAATTAATAATATGAAAATCTCAACGTTTGGAGACTAGAAAAAGCAAGACGACAGAATAAAGAAGTAAAACCCAGGAGAGAGAGAGAGAGAGAGAGAGAGAGAGAGAGAGAGAGAGAGAGAGAGAGAGAGAGAGAGACAGACAGACAGACAGAGACAGAGACAGACAGACAGACAGAGACAGAGAGACAGACAGACAGACAGACAGACAGACAGACAGACAGAAACTGGAAGGTAAGGGAGCTAGATTGGAAACCAACATCCAGTTACAGCATGAACACCAACTGAATCTAACATCCACGCTGTTATAGCTACACTGTCATGGAGAGCTCAGCCACCTTAATGCGCAGATCGAGAATATTCTGAAAACGTGTGACTTAACACCTTCCTTTCATTACAGGCGGTGTCGTGAGGTGCGACCTGGTCATCAGGGCATGCATTCCTGTGACAGGCCGTGGCAGCAGTGCACAGCTCGAGACCCAGCCCGCCGTCCGACGTACAGTACGGGGGTCATTTAGGCCTCTGCTGCAGGAATGTAGCCACCACTGAATTCACTGCGTGTTCACTCACTGATCAAAGAGACAGACGACACCTTAGATACACACACACACACACACACAAACACTGACCAATACAACCACTTAGCTACGACGGCTATGTCAAACGTCACGACCTTCCATGGCATAAACCTGTGAGTTTGTGGCAAAACGAAACTAGAGGTTTGATAATATTCACATCGCCCTTTATGACACAGGCAGGCTGATCTGGCAGTATTAAAAGCCCATTCTTTCTCGCCTCATTATATATTATATACTACACGCTAGCACAATATATTGTGTTGACCTGTCTTGATGAAATTACGATCTTTTAAAACCTTTGTTTCGTCTTGGAACCTTGCGATTAGCGCTCTCGCGAAGCTGACGTATTGTAAACTCATATAATTTTTATTTACATGGTGTGAAAGGCATTTAAAAAAAAAACCAAAAATTTGTTTCAATAAAAACTCATGAAATTTATGAAATATGGACAATATACATGTGAAACAGCAGAGTGAAAGCAGCACTGACGGCCAAACCAACAGCTTCGGTAATTGTCAATGTCAGCTGCTCATGTGCAGGCGTTCATTGATTAGCCAAAAGCCAAGCCGTGCAGCTCGACTTTTAATTAGAAATTCGGTTAATTCAACTGAAATACGTGGTCTCCACGCTGTTCGACTTACGCTGGCTGACTGGAGGTGGGTCAGTTGGGCAGTAACACAGCACAGTCGAGTTTTAAATTGGGACAACACTTGTGGTGTCACTGCTAGTTTTCCCCGAAAGAGACTGTTAGTTACTGACATACTCAGGCGATCTGTTCAACAATTTCAAACCACAACAATCAGAAAACAATTATGGGTCGGTCTGTATCCGCCTGTAAGCGGTCTCAGTAACTTGTTCCATAACGAGGTTTACTAACTACTAACAGCGCATAGCGCCTTGTAAGAGCAAGGTTTGACTCAACCGTTACTCGGCAGATCAGTTTCGGTGTTGAGTGAAGACGATAGATCTAATAACACTGCAACGACTTTCTTCTCGTTGTATTCGGGAAATGACAAATCAGAACTTCCCGCCGTGACGCAGTGTTCTGTATCTAGGCTTCTGGTGCCCTAGAGTGAGTCCCAGAACCTTTCCTCGCTCCTTAATTTCAGCTTTTCTGACAGTCACATAACACCAGACCTGTTTTATTTTAGGCGAACACCTCAAATATTTCTACGTTGATTTAAATCTTTGACATTCTGTTTCGTTTCAGTTTGCCTGTTGTTTTTCTTTCGATTTTTTTTTTTAAATTCATTTCAATTTGGACTAACGTTACGACCAAAACCTGTTGCATTGACTCATGTGATGATTGTTAGATTCTACGCAGACATCATCAACCCATAGCGAGCTGAGAGAGAGAGAGAGAGAGAGAGAGAGAGAGAGAGAGAGAGAGAGAGAGAGAGAGAGAGAGAGAGAGAGAGAGAGAGAGAGAGAGAGAGAGAGAGAGAGATTACTGAATACACATACTAGAGAAGGCTTCACACCTTGTTTTGGGCAAACCCTTTAATCTATCCAGCCAAATCAATCAATCTTTCTTTCCATGTTTGCTTGTCCATTTCACGGGTCGTCAACACGATTCTGTCTTGAACTTTTGACGAGCACACGCCAGCGGTGGGACGTCCAGGGCACCAGTCCTGAGGCGTTAATCGCTATGAACCGGTGCGACGTAAGGAGCTCGATACATTGTAGTTAGAAACACTGGAAGTCGAAAGTCCAACTTGTGTCTCAGTCAGCCTTGCTGCCTCACAAAGAGAACTCGCAGTGGTGTCAGTAACTTTCCCTTAACAATGCTTACTTATACTGGCCCTTAACACGGAAACTGCCCCAAACTGCCTTAACAAGCGTAACGGCCCGAGGGAATTCTCGCTTCATCTAAAGGCGCAGTATGTACTGTGAGTAAAAAGCCCCGACTAGATGTAATAACTATTATTGAGGCAAATTAGGAGCGATTGGTGACAATGGTCTCCCCGTCACACCATACTTTGCTCTCTCCTTTTATGTTTTCCTCTCTATTATGAACATGCAATGTCCGACAGAGTATATAAGATTATTTTATACCAAGATCTTATGATTTTTTTTTTACTTGCAACTTCTTTGTCGATATCAATACCATGGATACAATCATATTGATAATGTCTAAATGGAAAGCTCCAAAAATAATTTTCGACCTTTAGCATGTTGGCAAATATTTGATAATTATGCTAGTCTTTTCTCAATAGAACAATTTAAATTTCAGTTCAGGATGCTTGTCCAACAAAATGTTTCGGCGTCCAATCATCCATAATCGGATTGTTGAGGTAGTTTTTAGCTGTACGGAAAATTTGAATTCAACTACTTATCCGTTTAGCACATTAGAATCTGATTCACGAGGGAAAAGTGAAAGTTATCAATGTGGTTTATAACGTTATGAAGACAGGAAATCCTAAAAAAAATCACGGGATAAAGCTAAAAGGTAATAATGGTTTATAAAGCTATAAAGCTAAAAAAATCCTTTCAAAAATTCACGAGGAAAAAGTTAAAGATAATATTATGGTTTATAAAGTTATGAAGCTAAGAAATGCTTAAAAAAAAAAAAAAAAAAAAATCACGATGACAAATAAATAAGGTGTATAAAGTTATGAAAATATTCAATGCTAAAAATAATAACAACAACAACAATAACAACCCCAAACTCCTAGGATTTGGTGTGATATGAATGTGAAAATGTTTTATGATGAAGCGAAATCATCGAGCGGATCAGAAACTAGTTTGATCAAAATCTGTCCAGACACTTTGCTCTGGCCAGACCGGCGCTTCTGCTGGCAAACTGTATTGATCTATCTGATGGGAGGAAGGTTGTCTGTGACGTAAAAGCCCAAGGTCTTGGATGGAAAACTGCCTTTTTTTTCTATATTAGACCTAACTGTCCTCACACAAAATTAGTCGATAAAAAGTTCCCAGAAACGTAGTCAGTTGGCCCAGCACTTATCTTGTGGTCGAACATTGTTGGCAATGGGCCCTCTCCTAACTATCTCGGTACTTAGGAGAGAGAGAGAGAGAGAGAGAGAGAGAGAGAGAGAGAGAGAGAGAGAGAGAGAGAGAGAGAGAGAGAGAGACAGACAGACAGACAGACAGAGAGACAGAGAGACAGACAGAGAGACAGACAGAAAGACAGACAGAGAGGAACAGAAATGAAATGAGTGAGAGAGTGAGTGAGAGAGACAGATAGACAGAGAGAGAGAGAGAGAGAGAGAGAGAGAGAGAGAGAGAGAGAGAGAGAGAGAGAGAGAGAGAGAGAGAGAGAGAGAGAGAGAAACAGACAGAGTGTGAAAGTTAGAAACTAGATAGAGGTAGAGATAAAGAGAGATACATACACAAACACAAATCTGTAAAACACTTTGCATTACCCATAAACTGAATGTAAAAAAAAACTATTAAATTTCACATGGAAAAGAGTATTAAAAATCGACCTGACGAAGGCCAGTGCTAGTCAGCTTGATAGGTTGAGCCGAATCTTCAGTTCCTCGGACTACCATGATGTTGTTTCCATTCTTGCAAATCCTGAACAACTGGGTGTACCACACGATAGCGGCAGCTTTCCTCACAGTTTGGATAGATGCGGAACACCCGTCATGACTCTGAACAAGGATCACACATGAGGCGTTATATAATATGTCCACCCAACTTTGACCAAACAAAGCTTTCTGATTTTTCCACTCACTTCCGCGTATTCGACAATATATAAAATGCAGTGCCATAAAATCCATAAAACTGCCTGAGGATGCGCAACGCCCATGTGGTTCAAACATTTTGATTTTTGGATATAGTGAACGCGCACCAACTCTAGGGTGATACCAGCTTCCGCATGCACATTTCGTGAGTTTTTCTTCTTCTTTTTTTTTTTCGTTCATTACAAATCCTGCCTTATGCCGTGCTTTCTTACAGCTCTCCACTCCTTAGGGATGTCTTATCGCCATCCAGTGACGTCGTTGTTTTGTGGTTGATAGGCCAGGCGTGGTTCACTAAGCCTGAAATCACCCAGAGTTATCCCTAACCCCTATGCTGATAAATGAGGAGGGAGTGGAACTTTTCTACACATAACCATGTATGCACGGAGCTCTATTGACCAACTGATTCTATTTAAAGTGTATTCCTGAACAAGTTCAATTCCTTGACATAAAGAATAGGTCAAGATGCCTCTTACCAAAATTGTAAGGCACCCTAAAGATTCTTAACAATCATTATGGTCTATTGTCCAGGTTAAGGTTATCGTAACAGGAAAATTTCTCAGTGTGTAATCTCGACTTGTGACGACTTATTCAGGCCCGCTTGCACTTGGTGCTTAGGCTGTTAATATCAGCTTCGAAGTTTGAATTAAAACTGCCAAACTGGTTTGATAGATTCAGAGACTTAAACAAGCTTGGCGGCGATCAGTGACTAACGTAACAGCCCTGTTCCAGCAAGGCAGAGGCGAAGACCAATTGAAAGCCTGGTCCCGAATTATGCTCTTTAATTTCTATTGTTCCGAGCTGTCAGCGCCACCGACCGAGTCCATCGTTTAGCACATAAGGCAGAGAAGCCGGACAGTTGAGTTCGTGAACTCACTGCAGGAGACTCGTGGCGGTCTCAAATATTTAACGTCCCCTAAGTCTCTGTACAGAGCAAAAAGGCGATATCAAGAGGAGTTCTGGGTCCACATCATGCAGTGGATAAACATCATGTTGAAGGATTATAATATTCTATATTGGTCGGCGGGTAGGAGCTACATTATACAGACAAACTCTCCCGACGGGCCGCATGTAGAATCCCGCACAGACCTGATTGACATGAGACATGATAAATGCAGGGTCGCCCAAAATCCTCCATGAACCCCCGGCTTCAGTGTCCGAGATGACCCCTACACTCTGACCATTGGCCGCCAAGCAGTTTGTCCAACACACGGACAGATTTTATAGAAAAGTGTTTCTGTTGTTTGGTTTACTACGCGGTAAGTCAGGTAGCGTCCTGCCTGATAACACGGGAACCAAGGTAATTCACGAATGTGAGTCAAAGGTTAAAATATAACAAACAAACAAAAATGTCACTAGACAGAAATAGCTTAGACATAAGATTAATAGCTTAAAGGCAAAAAAAAAAAAAAGTAAATAGAAGACAGCTGAAGCTAATTTAGATAATGTAACATAAAAAAGCAATAAATTATACCTGAGACATTCAAGGCGGGAGTAAGCTATTGACTCTTTCAATGAATTTGCTAAAAGTTGTTTTGTTTTTGTTTTTCTTTAAAATCCTGCATAGTTTATGGAAGTAAACAGATTATTCGTCTTAAGCATGTTCGAATGGCGGTAAAAATTCCTCTTTTTATGACCTGTCGTCTTACACTCAATAGCTTTTGACAGACAAAATGATAATGAAATTAATCCCCCATCTCAAAACTTTCGTAGAAGCGATATACTCTTTCGGAAATATCTTTATGTGCCCATCAACCTCTACCCATAGGAAGCTTATGGTTACTCAATCTAAACTTTTTAAAGATTATTTTCGTCTTGGAGCAAGAGTTTAAGATGCGGGGATATTTGGAAATCTTTATAAATTATTCTGAAAAAGCTTTATTTTGATGTTGTGTTTAATGTTGTTTTTCGGCTTTGAATATATTAGTCTTTTGGCTTTTGCTTTATTTTACTGATAGTTTGAGTTTAAGTTAGATAACCATGTATTTCTGGTTGATAGAGAAACCCGAGCGTCAGTGATTGATGCAGTCCAAATATTTTGAATTGCTTTAAACAAGAATTTTAGAGCTCTTTCAAAAATGTCGATTCGTAAACCCTAATTCCTCATAAATCAGGCAGCTCGGCGTGATTTTGTTTGCTTACAATATGTTTCGCATCCGTAAAGGAGGATATATTTGACCACAGAGCTGATTCCATGAACTCCATAAGATGCAGAAGGGTTTAATTGTCTTTATCGTTTCACTACACTAAATGTTGCTTTGAGAGCGCGCGTAATATCATGTTTCATGACGTAGCGGCCTTTCTTTGTAAGCATAACGCCTACTGCTGAATGCATTGACCTTTTCTAATTCATCTCCGTTTAGATTAAATGTGTGTTCTCTTAAGTAAAATCCTAAAATAATTATTTTAGATTTCACATAGACTTCAAGACGGCGTTTTTTTTTAAATTACAGTTTTCGACAAGAAGTTTCCTGAAGCGACCGTAATAAATAGGGCGGAGAGGCGGAGACGGGCCGTAATCATGGCTGCGGTGGGCACTCAAAGGTTGGCCGTGGCGCGGAGTCTCCAAGCTCTAGCAAGCACAGGCACCAAACCGAAGTGTCCGTCTCAAGATATTGGGTAATAATCATTACCAAGCCGACACGACGTTATTGGCGTTGGAAAATTTTCTAACAAGCCACGACAAAGAGCCCTTCAGTTGGCCAGCAGCCAGTCAATATCATAAGAAAGTCCTTCATATCGGTGCCGTGTATGAATGTTTTTGACTGTGGGTGAGGTGTTCACCCCAGTTTACTCCTCCAATAGTAGTTGCAAGCCCGATATGAAAACAAAACACTTTTTTTCTCGATATAGATATAGATTTTGACCCTGTTACTATATAGTGTAAATATCACTTTAACAATTTTTTTTTCTTTTAATAGGGACAAAAGTAGCAGTGCTTGCCAAATTCACTCATATGAAAAAGACATCTAAGATAACTATAGACAGTAAAGAATCAATTGTTTTGAAGTATTTCAATTTCGGCAAAAAAGACAAATTGACTGTTGGTTTTTTTGTTCGCTTGTTGTTTGTAGAATTATTGAGCACTATGTTAGAAGCGATAACCATAATGATCCGTGTTTAAAGCAGCGGCCACCAACTTAAACCCAAGGCGACGGGCGCCAGGACCAAGTGAAGGGTCGCCAAAGTTCACACTCAGTGGCGCTGATTGCGGTTTCGCCGGATATCTGTGGTCAGTCGGGTCAGTGTTGACCGGTCAATCCATAATAATTGTGGTGCCGCTGAGACCTTTATCGCGAGTACAATCACAGGGATATAAAGTCGTGACGTCATTTCACCCTCACGTCGCATAGGAACTGGTTCTACAGAGCTAATGACTAGCAAAAGAATGTCCTTCACGGTGTATTTAGAACAAATATTTGTCTAAATCGAGGCCTCCTAATATGCAGGCCGAAGCGAAAAATTTTTTCATGTTCGAATTATAGTGATCTATTTCTTTCAACTTTTGGGCATAGTTAGGACAGCATTGTACTCAGAAAGCACACATAATTCAGCCTACACAACAAATATATCTAACTATTCTAACTCTGCCACAGCAGATGGCTTATATCGAGCGACACTTTGTTCGAATCCCAATCGAAGCTCAGTGTTAAACAAGTTTTGCTCCGACACGCCGCCAGGTCATTATATTTCAAGTCCTGAGGCTCGCGCTGGTGTCTGCGATGACGCAGTGCCAGGGATGTCCGGGTCCTGCTGGTCACGGAGGGACACACATCAGGTAGGGACTCACTCAGCTCAGATCCCTTCCTCAACGACCGATTTCAGAGCAAGTGGGGCGCTGGTTTACTTTACCACCTCCCATTAGTTACGGCAAGCTTAAAAAACACACAACAGAAAGACTTTTCCGTTCCACTAGTGGATGTACGACTAAATTTAGTCGGAAATAGTGTCACCATCCATTAAATATTGGAGCTAATTGGAAGGGAAAAGACGAAAAATAATGAACCATCCTAGTAAGGATTATTTATACCGCATAAAAATTGGAACTTTCTCAGTTACATAAATAAACATACGTGTCGTCAGATCGAACGTAGCCTTCCATATTTTATGACCCCTCTGCCTGTATTCATGTAGTCTACTGCTGTTAATGCTAGCTAGATGTTACAGAGCTATTTAAAAAAAAAAAACGTGTTTAAAGATCTAATTATTGAAATACATGGCAATTGATATCCCTTGCCTGTCATCCCCTTTTGTTCTTACACTTCATGTAATTTTATTTCACCAGCGAGCCAAGTGTACTCCAGTCTACCTGGGATTGGTAGGCTTGCTGGCTCTCTGGCTCCCTGCAGTCCCTGGGCTGAGTTCCACAGTTCCCTGCCTTTGCAGTTCCGAGGTGGAGGCGGAGGTACAGACCGGGGAATTCCGAAATTCCTCAGCGAATGAG
>JAWDGP010003560.1:507500-515000 GCA_033675545.1 Elysia crispata
ATTTTGCCCTTTCGTTATTGAAAATTTTCCAACATTGTAATCACCACTTGGCGACATGAGGGAAAATACGCTGCTCTCAAAACATAATGTTTAGTTTACTACAAATCAAAATAGAGCCTGATGTGCGAGACACGAGGGCCACAAACAAAAAGCGATATAATAGATAGAGTCCTAAGCTAGCCGTGTTTACAATGACTTTGACCACCACCTTGCAAGAGAGCTACTGACACATGTCAAGGCCTGCAGCCATCTGTGCGCATGTCAGCGCAACTCTCAGCAGGAGGAGGAGAACGGGGTGACGCCGACATCGCCAGCAAATCAATTAGCCTAGAGCTAAATATAGAACGATGGCACGGTTAGGCGGTGGCTCTACAGAAACATGGCTCGCCTAGATGGGAAGTTTGAAAAAAAAAAAAAAAAAAAAAATTCAGGTATCCAAATGTTGAGAGCTTTCGGGGACAGGGAGGACGGGGTGATACTGAGAGAAGATAAATAATGCTCGAGAGAAGAAGCAGTTGTAATATACTCAAAGAGATCGGAGACAGGCGTAAAGAGAGAAGGTGGGGAGAGAGATACATATAGAGAGACTACTGTAGGGCCAAGGAGAAAACAGACGGGAATAAAATGATATTCAGGGAAAATGTTAGAGAAAGAGTGTGTGTCTGTGTATGAGAGAGAGAGAGAGAGAGAGAGAGAGAGAGAGAGAGAGAGAGAGAGAGAGAGAGAGAGAGAGAGAGAGAGAGAGAGAGAGAGAGAGAGAGAGAGATTGACGGACAGACTCTTTCACAACTCTATTGTGATATCAGCGGTGTGTGAATCCAACGAATGAACGACAACATGCAGGTTGGATCAAAGAGACTGTCTCAAGTGGTCCGTGTGTTTACACAACAAAGTCCATGGGAACGCGAGACAAAGCCTCGAGCTGGTCCCAGAGGGTCACGACGACCGTGGAAATCACTCAAAGCAGAATGTGAAACTAAGAACGCGAACCTCACGTCGGTCAATAGAAGAGATCAAGGCATGAATCACAACGGTTCAAAAAACCAGTTAAACTACTCTCTCCCAGCTGGACGTCTTGTCTTGTTGGAGCAGGATCAGATTTACAACACGAGGTTATCAGCCTGGTCGAAATAATGACGTTTGAGTCACCACGGTCTGGGTTGAAAGATTTTGAAGCACAGGTCACAGAGACAAAGGGATGTTTCTGTTAGGTAATTTGATACATCACCCTACTGATGATGTAAATCATATTGACATGTCTCATTAATTTTAGCGAATTTTTTCTCTCCCTTAGTAATTTTCCCCGGTATTATTAACATCGATCAAGCTTTGTGACGGCAGCGAGTCGTCTTTTTTTTTTTGAAAATCAAAGTCCTCACTAATACCTCATTCAGTCAGCATGACCTGTTTCAATAAAGTTGTTAATTTTTGGAAGATACTTCTTCTTCCAAGACTTTTGTTTGTTTATTGTTTGATGCAACCCGTGCACAACACTGTGATCTAGGCCTTTTTTTTTTTCCATATAAATCTTAGAGCCAGTCGGACAGGGCGGCCCTGTCAAGATGTTGTTCTAAACTCATCTTTCAACAGGTTGGTGGTCGAACCCGTAATGGGGTCTACGCGGACAACAAGGCACAGCTCTAACCCCACAGCCACTGGTGGCTCCTTCCGAAGACTATAAAATAGAGAAGTACAACAAAAACATTTATGAAAAGAAATTAAATGTCAAGTACGCGAACTAAAATGGTCCAATAACAATGGTGTTGATAAATGTCGATGACTCAGTCACAAAAAACCAAAGCCCAGCCACGAAAAAAGAAAACCCAAACAATTACGATATCTATGAAGAGAGATTCAAGATCAGATCTAGAGGGCCAGCCAGACCAAAAAAGGAAGAAAAATTGGTTATTTTCAAGTGATCTATTTTCATTAATATTTAGTAGAGTTGTAGCTCGGGACAATTTTTGTGACATGAAGGCTTCAAGCTACCATGAGGCTATCGATAGACGGATAAGTTTCAGTGCTTTTATCGTTTCTTAGGAACTTTGTGCTCCGGAGGAATGAGCAATGCTCAGATTCGGGTTGTCTGTCCAGCAGCCATGTCGATGAGGCGCTGCAGCAAGGGAGGACACTTGGGCTATGACCACTGGGCATATTCTCCCTATATTCAGCACATCAGGTTTGATTCGTCCGCTTAGGAACATAAAAATAAACATGCCAAAATGGCCAGCTGCCCTACATAAGTCAAATAATGTAACAAACTGTTTCTATCATTACTTTAACTTTGCCAAAAAAAAAAAAATAATTATACACACACACACACACAAAATCATAACTAACAAAAGAATATTTATTGGTTGAATATTTTTTCCTTTGATGATGATAATTATTATAATTATTATTATTATTATTATTATTATTATTATTATTATTATTATTATTATTATTATTATTATTATTATTATTATTATTATCATGATTATTATTATGAATTGGGATAAGGTCGTACAAAATTCAAAGTAACACCTTGGAAAAATAGAGAAAAGGGAAAAAAAAGCCGCTGTTAACCATAAACTTTAATGATAAGCCTTTGTATTTTTCAGCCACAGTGTTGCAATCTTTACTTCGCTTTTCCTTAAGCCTCGAAAACAAAACAAAAAAATCTTTAATGCTCTTTAAAGTCATTAAAGATATTGGGCCGGTAAGGTTTAACGTGAGCCTGTTTTTTATTTTATTTTCAATAATACGAAGGGATTTCTACGAGGAAATTTCATTCCGATACTTCAGAGTTCTAGAGCTAGGTTGGCGCTGAATTGAAACGACTGTTTTGGCGCATTAGGTCGAGAGCTTCTTGACTGGAGCATCATTCAGGGACAGTCCAGACCAAGAAAGTTGAGAAAAAGAGGATTTGTTGGTCTCATTGTTTGTTATAGCCTGGCCTCATTCAGGGACAGTCCAGACCAAGAAAGTTGAGAAAAAGAGGATTTGTTGGTCTCATTGTTTGATATAGCCTGGCCTCATTCAGGGACAGTCCAGACCAAGAAAGTTGAGAAAAAGAGGATTTGTTGGTCTCATTGTTTGATATAGCCTGGCCTCATTCAGGGACAGTCCAGACCAAGAAAGTTGAGAAAAAGAGGATTTGTTGGTCTCATTGTTTGATATAGCCTGGCCTCATTCAGGGACAGTCCAGACCAAGAAAGTTGAGAAAAAGAGGATTTGTTGGTCTCATTGTTTGATATAGCCTGGCCTCATTCAGGGACAGTCCAGACCAAGAAAGTTGAGAAAAAGAGGATTTGTTGGTCTCATTGTTTGATATAGCCCGGCCTCATTCAGGGACAGTCCAGACCAAGAAAGTTGAGAAAAAGAGGATTTGTTGGTCTCATTGTTTGATATAGCCCGGCCTCATTCAGGGACAGTCCACCAAGAAAGAGGAGAAAAAGATGATTTATTGGTCTCATTGTTTGATATAGCCCGGCCTCATTCAGGGACAGTTCAGACCAAGAAAGTTGAGAAAAAGAGGATTTGTTGGTCTCATTGTTTGATATAGCCCGGCCTCATTCAGGGACAGTTCAGACCAAGAAAGTTGAGAAAAAGAGGATTTGTTGGTTTCATTGTTTGATATAGCCCGGCCTCATTCAGGGACAGTTCAGACCAAGAAAGTTGAGAAAAAGAGGATTTGTTGGTCTCATTGTTTGATATAGCCCGGCCTCATTCAGGGACAGTCCAGACCAAGAAAGAGGAGAAAAAGAGGATTTGTTGGTCTCATTGTTTGATATAGCCCGGCCTCATTCAGGGACAGTTCAGACCAAGAAAGAGGAGAAAAAGAGGATTTGTTGGTCTCATTGTTTGATATAGCCCGGCCTCATTCAGGGACAGTTCAGACCAAGAAAGTTGAGAAAAAGAGGATTTGTTGGTCTTATTGTTTGATATAGCCCGGCCTCATTCAGGGACAGTCCAGACCAAGAAAGTTGAGAAAAAGAGGATTTGTTGGTCTCATTGTTTGATATAGCCCGGCCTCATTCAGGGACAGTCCAGACCAAGAAAGAGGAGAAAAAGATGATTTATTGGTCTCATTGTTTGATATGGCCCGGCCACAACGGTCTTCAGCGCAGGAATTTTCTTCTATGTATAGAACAAGCATCTTATTAGACATCAAACCATGTAACTATATGCACTCTCGGATCAAACAGATATTAAGAGATCACAAGGGACTCGAGTTACATGGAGGAGGAGGAGGAGGAGGAGGAGGAGGAGATGAAGAGGGGGTAGAACGCTTGCCAAAGGTCGGTGATTCCAGCAATAGGAAACCCAAAAGTTTCACTGCCTTGCAGGAATTTATAGCTGCCCATTCATTTTCATCTATATGATAGACGATGTTGAAGAATGTCGATATATAAATTTGGATTTTACAAAACTTCTTATATGGCGGAGGAGGCCTTGCATTTGCGGACATAATATCCACTGGTTTCAAAAGTTGATGAATCGAGCGAAAACTATTTATGAAAAACTTGTCACATTCTGCAGTCCCCAGTCGGGTCGGTGACCGAGACCAGCTGACTAGCTTAGCCCGAGTGCCTGACACTGTGACAGCATCAGTCCTGGGGTTTGTGTTACAGCAGCTGACTGACTGGCTTAGCCCGAGTGCTTGACACTGTGACAGCATCACCCGAGTGCCTGACACTGTGACAGCATCAGTCCTGGGGTTTGTGTTACAGCAGCTGACTGACTGGCTTAGCCCGAGTGCTTGACACTGTGACAGCATCAGTCCAGGGGTTTGTGTTACAGCAGCTGACTGACTGGCTTAGCCCGAGTGCTTGACACTGTGACAGCATCAGTCCAGGGGTTTGCGTTACAGCAGCTGACTGACTGGCTTAGCCCGAGTGCTTGACACTGTGACAGCATCAGTCCAGGGGTTTGCGTTACAGCAGCTGACTGACTGGCTTAGCCCGAGTGCTTGACACTGTGACAGCATCAGTCCTGGGGTTTGTGTTACAGCAGCTGACTGACTGGCTGACGCCGTGACGCACACTCATGACTGGTGCTGTTAGATAAGCAAAATGGAATTTAATCTCTCTCTCTCTCTCTCTCTCTCTCTCTCTCTCTCTATATATATATATATATATATATATATATATATATATGTATATATATATATATATATATATATGTATATATATATATATACATATATATTAAACGTTAATGGTCCAAAGAATGCCAGTCTAAATGGTCAACCCACACATTTTCTCATGTCATCAAATCTGGCCTTCTTCGCAAAAAGTTTGGACACCCCTGCTCTACACCTTCCTTTGCTTAACAGTCGGTCGATTTGTTACTTCACAAGTTCTTTGAGAACTTTAATGCCCCGACACTGCCTGGAATCTTCTACGAAGGCAAACAAGTTCGGATGGAAGGCAATTATAGAGGGGAGAAAAAGGCAAGACATGAAGGAGTTTGTATCTTATCTTTTTTTTTGCTAACAAGAAGAGAGATTCTCTAATTTCCCTACAATAGACAAAATTAACAGAGAAGTGCTGAGTATGGACTGGTACAATATGGAGACACCACAAACATTCTGCAAAATAAACCGATGGAGGAAGGAGAAAAGCTAGAGTCTATGACACACGCCACTTAATATGTTTCGCCTTCTTAAAAATGAAGTCATTTCGATCTAAAATAATAAGAGTCCGAGAGCAGAGATGGCTCTCTGCTTGTATTGGAAACGTTTCAAACAATTTCAGTCTCACATAGCTCAGTGAGCGGAATGTTAGACTGACAATAAGCGTCCGTGTTTGAGGCTATATCTAGCTGGGGTTTCATACCGGATAACACAACTAGCCACTCGATTCTTAGCTCATAGATCTCCTTTATGATTCTACGGTTGAAAAAAACATTTTTGTACGAAATACTTGGCAAATAACAACTCTTGTGGAAAAAAAAAAGACAACCTACATTAAAATTGTGGTAAAAATGATATATCTCAGTTAGCTTTGTAAAAATGAGTATTGTATTTTATAATACAGCTTTCAAGAACGGTCTTACACATTTCGGTTGAACAAAATTGTTTCCAGCTTTTCTGACCACAAAATGTTTTCGTTTTGAACCCCTAAAGTGACAAGATCTAGATACATGTATTCTTTTTGGCATTTTTTCCCTCAATACATTGTGATTTTTTAAATCAATCCTACTTTACTTCAAAAGCACTGCTTTGAAAATATTAAATTGTGTAACTTTTCAATTGAGAAGAAAAATCACAAGGGATGTGTTAAAAAAAAGTACGTTTTTTTTTTTTTTTTCAAAAGAACTGAAAAACGTCAAAGTGCATTTTATTGACATTTAAATGGCCTTAAAAAAAAAACAAAAAAACTGAGGGTGATATTAGTAGTAAACTATGAATGTGTAAATACATTTTCCAGCTGTATATGACTTTGTTGTAATATTTGACAATGTTGAAAAACGGCCTATAATAGTACCGAGTATAATTTTCGATGCCGGTTTTTTTCCTTCATTTTTACTATGATAGCTACAGGCTATGTTCAATAAATATGGCCCTGAAGTTTTCTCCCTCATTCCCAGTGTACATGACTTTGTTGCATGCAGTGGCGCTATTTTATTCATCTATGTAAAGTGATATATGTACTTTTTTTTTTTCATTTGAGCATAAAGATAGGCCCCGCGAACTCGACAAAATAACCAAGTCCTTAAAAAATTGCAATCAATTTTGTCCGATTTCAAGTCCCCATAAAATTGCATCCAATTTTGTCTGATTTCAAGTCCCCATAAAATTGCATAACTTTTTTGTCCGATTTCAAGTCCTCATAAAATTGAATAACTTTTTTGACGCAAATTGACTTCTCGTTTGGATAAAATCTTTTGTTTTAGCAAAAAACAGTCTCCATAAATCAATTTGATATGCAAATTCTGTGAGCGGCACCTGCTTATACCCTCTTATCTCGCCCTTATATCCATTTGAGTATGACTTCACGGCATGATACAGCAGAGTATCAAGTTAACAGAACCAAAACTAGCTGCACGATAACAGCACGGTGCGACAGAAAGCCTTTATCATGTTTTTTTTTTTTTTTTTTCAATTAATCACATACATGTTTCATGCCATGTAACATAACTAGGCCTATGTGATTTTTCCAATTAACCACACGAGCCATGAAACATAACGACATGTCCTGTGTATTATTGCTCCGGCCCTAATCACACTTATTAAGAAACAAAATACTTTTTTTTTTTTTTTTAAAGAGGAACAAAAAAAAAAGAAAGAAATGAAAAACTATGGTAATGAAGACCACCGTGTGCCCATAAAACCAGCTGTTCCACTTAGTGGATATTCTAGTTATGCGCATTTTATCCCTATAGTTTGGTCCTTTCAGGATCTGGAAGTTGCCGATATGAGAATGAAAAATGATTGGAAAGAAAAATGTTACAAAAAAGGGTTAATGAATCCAAAATAACAACCCGAAAACAGGCGAACTCCGTGCAGGTATA
>JAWDGP010003560.1:520000-549029 GCA_033675545.1 Elysia crispata
AGCCGAATGACTCAAACTTAACCACACTGACAGGGAGACAAAGTGAAGCATGAGCAAAATAATAATAATAATAATAATAATAATAATAATAATAATAATAATAATAATAATAATAATAATAATAATAATAATAATAATAATAATAATAATAATAATAAAAGAAGGAGGAGGAGGAATTTGTCTACTTTAGAGACAAACTAACCATCGTGAGTACGTCCAAATTCTGCCATGTTGGTGTTCCTGAGTTTACAACTAGGGAGCAGGACTGAAAACTGATTTTCCTTTGTGTGCAGGGAGCTCGGCTACTGACCCAAAGCTGTGGGGTCGTCACCTCAGAGTTTACCAAGGATAATGGTTGTGATCAACCCGGTTTGATGCGGCTTAAAACTTTTGTCTTGCGCCTTAAGTGTCTGTTGGAGTTGTGAGATCGTGTTCTACTGTTGTCAGCAAACTTCCTCCATCTGGGTTGAACGTCTTGCCAGGAGCTCAGCCATCGCTCGGTGTTGTTAAGGGTTTTTTGCCTTCTTGAAGAAACTAAAATATTTTTTTTTTGTTTGTCGTTGTTTTGTTGTTTTACACGGACATCGATATGCGAAATTTTGTGAGTTACTGCGCTGTAGGTCAATGAGACTTGGGAAAGTCACCACAGCAACAAAGTTCGACGAACATAAAATAAGGCGTTGCGATGGAAAAGGGTTAAGAACTGAAAGGATAAAGAATGAAGAGTGTTTGACTTGTCTCAAAAAAAATCATATGTTACAGAGCTAGAAAACTAGGACAACAATTCTTATGAAACAGAACCAGAAAAAAAAATCTAAAAACACCATCATCAGGAAGCACGACAACCCAGCATTCTGGGAGGGTAACTCTACACCCTCCATCGGCACATTCAGTTATTACAAACGAAGACTGCCAGAAACCTTTTGACAGATACATCAAACACACACGGAAGTAGCATTGATTTACCAAACTTTGGACAAATAAATCATTTAAGCCGTGAAATTTATGGTTGGAATTGAAAGCCTATATAATTATTTTCTTCTGTTTATATCATAACATCAAATTTGTTCTGTACGTTCTCGACGCAATAAGGAATGATAGTTACAAGTTTATGTTGTTATGGTCACATTTGAATTACGACCATCAAGTTAAATACAAACTGAGTTTCCTCTTCAAGACAAAAGTTGTACCGTCTGAGAGAAGAGGTTTTACAAGTTTGTAATAAAGGAATGTATAGAACTTACCGTGTAGACAGCAAGCCGTTCCCTGAATTTGATCACCACAAAAAAGAATGTGCTCATCTCTGACCTATTGTTCTAGGAGCGGCGTGTTTTCTAATCTGAGATGGCCCTGATCGAACACGCCCTGGGGCTGGACTTGAGAGGAAGACAAACACTGTGAGCTGAGACATCTTCCATTTCTAACAGAGACGGGAAAACTTACCTTTCAGCCAGGAGCTCCTAGAAAAAACTTCATGTGGAATTCAAGCAGTCAAAGTGTGCTATTGGTATATAGTAATACCCCACAGCAATGACTGCAATGCATCTTTTTGTCGGCCATATTGCTCAATAGTGTAATGATTATACAAAAATAAGGTTATAGTGCCTATGTTATTCATTGGCTAAAAACTAAGAATGATTATACAGAGCTGTCCATTGTCTGTACTTATTTGAAGTCGAAGCAATCGATGATTGATATCACTAGTTCTTAAAACCTGTAAAAAGCATTGAGATTGTCCAAATTTCAAATGCTATTAAAAAAAAAAAAAACCAACATTCTTCCAATAGCTAACCTCACAACGTAGATCTAGTCCCCAGAACTGGCATCGTCACGGAAGTTCCAAGCTCTAAACCCATCTTCTATCAATTATTATGTTCTATAACAGGTTTCGATCGTCTAGTATAAGACACAATACTAACCAACACCAGATCGGCTAACCATACCCCTCCAGTTAACTGCGCAATATCCTGCCAGATTCTTGGAACCGAATCAATTCACACGTCACTGTCTATTTTTAGAGGCAGGGTAGGTGGCGCCAGACGGCTAGACAGACACAGTGGAGGGCAAGGATCGACCGCAGAAGCTTCTAGATTTTGTATAATTTATTTGTTCCGAATAGAAAGAAAAGGGCCACAGTTCTTACTTCGTTCAGCCTATGATCCACAATAGTACCAAAAATATCAGAGGTTTAACACAAATACATCAATTCCACACATTGTGATATATATATATATGTTGGGTTCTTCGACAAGAGTAGTTAAATGATTTAATGGGCGAAGATGAGGCAAAAATAATTTCACGTCTTTAGAATATCTTGGCTTCACATCTGTCATACAACCAAAACCAATTTATCCTTTACGGTGAGTGTAGAGAGAGCTTCGGAAATACAGAATGCGTCTTTAATCTTTGTAATAGATTGTTTCAAACATAAGATAATTTTAAAGCCAGAACCAAGAACCAGCAATACAGAGTATCACCTCAGTCAACACATCACTAAAACATGTGTTGCTAGCAGCTATGCTCTCTACCTTCAATACAAAGTTAGTTCAATTATAAATGTTTATGATTTAGAATTAGAGCATCACAAGAAGGCTATGTTGACGATAGCTTTATTTTTAAGTCTCACCATCTGATTTCTCCGGGCTTGTCAAAAAATTTGAAATTTGTATTTATGGAGTACATAACTGGATAGTCACCATTAGGCTTCGGCTGAATAGTAACAAAACAGAGCGTTTACTACTACAATAAAGAAAAGCAAGTTTTACAACAATAACAGGTAATTAATTTATATATATATATATATATATATATATATAATGTGTGTGTGTGTGTGCATATATATATATATATATATATATATATCTTCCGGAGCCATAAAAAAAAACAAACTAAAGAGCCACCCACAATAGCTTTAAATATATAGAACCTTGAGATATCAGAATTCTTCTCATGTTGTCATTTACAGATTCTTTAAATGAGGGAGAGGTCCCAAACAAAAAAAAAAGTAAACTAGATGTGTGTGCAATCTGTTATGCAGCCCACCTGTCAGTTTATCTCTCGACCATTATGTGGTCCTGATGACCCATTGCAGATACAATGTAGTGCTCGACTTGATGTGGTGAAAAAACGCTCTCCAGTAGAGAGTCAAACTGTGCAACTGCTCAGACAATGTTACAGAAAAAAAAAATTGAGAATTTTTAGAAATGTATTGGGTTACCCTGGATTGCTTAAGCTTTCAATTCTTCCTGATTTAGATCTAGATTTAGTCAAAATCTGTATAACTCATGAGTGGTAAGTTAGTAACATGGCTTAACATGAATGTTTTTACGGATCCTTGTTGGCAATAAGTGGATTTTGGTTGATATCTTAGATACATGACTGTATAAATCAGTACAGAAGTACGAAACGCGTGCAAAAGAAGCAGAAGTGTTTACATCCCGCCGCTCCGGGAAGGAAAGGCAACAATGACAGTATCTTTTTTAAATATTGACCAATCAAAGACATACTACTAGTTCCCGGCACAGAGCGGCATGTTACCCAGGACGCTTTTGTCTTTCCGCTACAGTAGGTCAAATTTCATTTAATTTTTTTTAATTCTTCCGGTGTTTTTCTCTCCATTAAAGTAAAACAAACATGTTTTATATATATATATATTTATTTTTACAAAATAACAATAATTTGTTTTCAAAGCGTCATTCGCTTCGAATATTGTAAACCGCTGTGAACAATCTTTTAAAAGATATTTGGTTCAATATCACACATTTGGCAAAAACAAAACAAAAAAATTTAAATGAATTACTTGCAATAAATATATAATATCAATAATCTTTTAAGAGCATTTTTCCCCCCACCCTAAATACAAATTTTTTCTTTAATTTTTTTGTACCACGTGGGACACTGGTCTCCACAGATTAATATTCCGTAAACTTCACCGGTGTACAGTGAGTGGTTTTGGAGGAGACAGCGGAGAAAAAAGTCGAAGTTGCCTTTTATGATAATATAGATGATGCGGTAGTAATAAAGCTAAAAATCTTGGTGCGTATGCAGATACGTGATCGATAGTCTCATGTAAGTCACCTCTTTTAAGCTAGTGTATCTTGACTTGCGGACAATAGGCGCTAGGACAAAGTTCGTCTTTCATTCTTTCAAGTCTGGACTATTGTAATTTCTTCCATTTCAACTTCCTGGGCAAGTTAAAAAGGTGTCAAAACAGTGCTGCTAGAATAATAACATTCAAAAGGAAACGGTACTATGTACCACTTCTTCTTGTTAACAATAAAATAATGCATTAAATGTAAAACTGCTGTTCCCAGTTATAAACACTTCATGACACTGCGCCTAGTTTTACCAAATATATTCCCCTTTTACTAACCATCACAGTCCCTTCGTTAGAGAGGCAAAATAAAAATTCGGTGAAAAGATATAGATCTAGAACCAAAAAGTATGCAAAAAAAGTTTTCCATGCCTAAGCACCGAAAATTTGGAACAGCCTACCACGGCAACTGAGAGACACAAATTAAGACTATCTTTCAAAAAGCTACTAAAGACGCATTTTGTTGTTCCACCTTCTATCTTAGTTAATGTCAAACCATTTTCTTGTATGCATGAATGTTGTTGCGATTGGATGTTTTGTAATAATAGAGTTTTTTTAATGTCATTGTGCTTTGTGTTTCAGATTTTTCAAGGTGGACATTCTAGAAACAATCTGTATTGTTATTTATTATTAAAATAGACTTCATAATTAGCACTACCACCACCACCACCACCACCACGATCATCATTGTCATCATCATCATCATCATCATCATCATCATCATCATCATCATCATCATCATCATCATGATCCATTTGAAGAAAGATCATGTTTATGATGATGGCGATAATAAAAAAAGCATAAATGTCAATGTTAACAGTAGCTCTTAATGATATCACCATTGCAGTCAACACTTTGGACCCGACACATCACCAAACACAAACAAAACTACCACTTTTATAAACACAGTGACCCTCTGAACTAATACCTGGATGATAATAACGGGGGCGGAATGGAACAAGATAAGTTATCCAATTTAGTAAAGCCCAACTCGATTTACAGATCCTTTGATACATTCCTTATCTGTAGGTTCAATCAGTTCAAGAGCACCTATGAAATCGTGCAAGACACAGCACCTTTATGCACTTTATTTGTGCTGGATTTTCAAGTCGTCTATTAAGTGTTGAAAATGACCTTACAAAAGTGGGGAGTAAAATACTGAATTGGCTGGTTAGATTCCTATCTCCCATGTATTAATGAAACGCACAGTGGCTTGTCTAAATTTGACACTCCACCACAAATCAAAGCCAAAGTTCTGGGTATAGAAAAAGAGGGAAAGAACAAATTTCAAAGCTACTTACCCATCCGGTTTGTAAAGCGACCCTTCGCCATAATCAACAAGGACAACTTGTGTAAGCCAGAGCCAGCCGGGCTTCAGTTCAAGCAGTAGAGACTAGAAAAAGCCATGCCAGTAATGACAGTCCATTGCAGCGGTTTGCACGGCAGCTGCTGCTGTGAAGGTAGATATATACCAGCAGCAGCATCCTGTCACAGCGGTGCTCCAAACTTGACACGGCTGTTTTCAATGAGCAATACAGACTGTTTGGTATAATTAAGTTTGTTTTTTTTTTTCTCTTTTCCCCCGAGTTTTGGCGCTGTATGACGTGATCAACAAAGGTCAAAATGTGGTCAATCCAATCTTTGAGTGTTGAGTTGACCTCAATTTAAAAAAAAAAAGGTAAATAAATAAAACACAGTATTGTAATCTTATTGAGAGTTTTATATAAATCTCACTTTCTGATCAGTCCAAGAAATGCCGAACTAAAAGTTATCATTAACAGCATTGGTCTTCACAACAGAACCAGAGAAAAAAATATATAGAGAAAAAGAAAACGGCAAGACACTGTGTAGCTGCTTCACGCCCATACCAAGCTTCTTCATAACTTGTGTAAGCGGTGGTTAGTGCGCAGCTGGTAAATTGTAAACAATCATAGACTGCTAAAGATTGCTTAAAAGATATCATGGTTCGCCGTTTTCCTCGAATTTGGTTAATTCCCGACCACAAGAAGTTTTCTACAATGTATTTATGAAAAGTATCCTCTTGTTCAAAGGCCACGTGCAGCACTCATGCACGATAGGAGAAGCGTTTAAAACGAGTGTAAACAGCAACAACCAAACTAAGGTCTTCCAGATTTAGCTCGGACTTCAGCTTATCTGAGGTGATGAGAAGCTGGCTCCACTGGGGATGATTCAGCAGCAACCCTTCAGGCAATGGTTGAAAAATACCTGTCAGCTGTCATCGCAGAAAGCTGGATCAAGAAAAGCTCCTGTTTATTCTTTGGATAATTTAAACGATTACTAAACGCTCGTGTTAAGAAGAAGAAAAAAAAAACAAGGAACAAAATTGTTCCTATTGAAATCTTGCTCTCTAGCCGATATCAGTTGAGTATGACATTGTGTTCATCAAGATAGCTCCAGCGGCGATCGCGATACGTAATTTAGATCTATCTCTTCCACCCATGGAGTAATAATGACATAGAGATGCCATGACGAATTATAGGTACAGTTCACGATTTAGGTACAAACATAGTAAAATAACGCTGTAAAGTAACTCTAGAAACTCTGGATCTATGAACCAATAAACCGGGGGTATCAACATTATAATTTTAAAAAAAAAATGTCCAGAAAACGCACCAGACCAAGCGCTGCACTAAATACCAGTTTTTGTAACTTTGTGTTTTTTGGAAACAGTGAATTGAAAAAAAAAAAATTTGTACTCGTATAAAACTTGCTGCTGCCTATAAATATCTTTCACAATGTTTAGGAGTTATCTGTAACGCATAGGAATAATTCTTGAGGACAGCGAAATCTCAACTTTTCCACGCTACTTTTAGATGTCAGCCTAGTGCGGACAAAGACGTGTACGGAGAAACCACAGACTTGGCTTCAGTCTTGATTTGGACTACCCCTGAAAATCGAACCAGATTTGGAATTGGATGAAATTTTTCTAGATCTAGATTAAGATTTATTTCATATCATACGCGACTGCTTTTAAATTAAAGCGTATGTTGTCTGATGTAAAGTTTATTAGTCTAAATCAGTCAGAAGATTGATTCGAGAACTGATGCCCAAATAGTGCAGATCTTGTCTAAATTTAGATTTAAAATCTTGGAATGTAGACTTTCCTCGAGAACAAAGTCTAGAGTTTAATCTGCATCAAACGCAAATTCATAGCAGTAACTATACTGATACTTCAGTGTCAGAAGGAGTTTTATTTACCAACAGAGAGTGGTTTGCCCAAACTGAGCCGTCCATTGTCAAAATGATCTGACAGACTATTGCACTCTCGCAAAACATGAAAAAAACGGAACTAAACACTACTCGCTGATCCTAAGCTGACCACAATGTCGAAGTTGGCAAGTGCGATGCAGACACTTTAGGTTTTGCTTCTCTGGAGACTACACAGAGGGTTGCTGTTCTTTTATTTTATGGTTTTGTTTGATTATTTTTTTTTTAATCAAAGTGTCTTGGAAAATTCAGACGCTATTTGAATGAAAAAATATCAAGCAAAATAAAATGAGAAACAACTCCAAATTGATATACATTATTATTATGAAGTCGGCTCGACAAGGCACAGTAAACTCGGCACGATTTGGTTTACTTTCAACACCAGGACTGCGAATGCTCATTACATGCAAAAAAAAAAAAAAAAAAAAAATAATAATAATAATAATAACAACAATAACAATACTCATTAGATTGAAACAAAAGTGTTTGTTCCCTGTGTAAATGTCGTGTCCATTGTTATCTCAAGCGGACCCATAATACTCGTACTTTATCTGTAAGTCACTTGTGGTGCGCCCCAAACCCTCACCAGAAACGCTAACCACAAAAGCACGTGACTGGCACGATCTAGAGGTCTGACCATGACCAAGACTTTCAACCTGTGATATCACTGAGATTGTAAAAAGTGCCCCATCACAACACTGATAAAGAAGACAACCTCGTACGACCATTGATAAGCAATTACATTTGGAGCTCAAAAAGATTCGCCTAAGTTAGAAAAGGATGTTAAAAATAATATATAGGCCTATATATATTCGTTATCTGTAGCCTACATCATTAAACCCGACGAAGTCATTCATAGTGAAATCCTGGGCTGGATCTCGAGACTTCTATGTGGAAGGCTGAGACTAATTATTCCGCTATCCTGGCGACAGAACAACATCAAAGTGGGCTCGGAGTAGGCCACCATTTTAAATTCATAAACGCCAAGTTAAGATCACATTGTTTGACCTTTGGGGCGGATATTTATTTTTGAAAATTAGGCACAAATAGAATAATTATCTTTATGTACGGCTTTCCATTAGAAGAAATAATTTATTTAGATAGATTTAAAAAAAAAAACCGGGTTAAAGGAAAATGAAATTTACAAAAAAAAAAAAAAAAAAAACTGCGCTCAAGGGCACCAATTTAACGAAACTTGAAAACTGATCATAGAGTGTTCTAGTATATCTACAAATAGCAAGTCATGTATGTAGACAAAGACTACTTATAGCGGTTAAAAATAGCAAGTCACGTATCTAGGAAAGGTTCTTTTGTATTGATTCCAAATAAGAGGTCACTTCTCTTGAAAAATTTATTTTAGTGATTTCAAATAGCACATATTTAAAAATAAGTCTACTTGTGGTAGTTAAAAAATAGCAAGTCTTGGAATAGTCTAGTTATAGTAAATAGCAAGCCATGTATATTATTGAAAAGGTTCTTTTGTAGTGATTACAAATAGCAAGTTACGTGCCGAAGAAAAGTTTACTTGTAACGGTTAGAAAGCAATTCAAAGATCTTGGAAATGTCTACTTATAGTGGTCACAAATAGCAAGTCACGTATCTAGGGAACAATCTACTTATAGTGGTTATTAACAACAAGTCACGTATCTGGTGAACAGTCTACTTATAGTGGTTACAAATAGCAAGTCACGTATCCAGGAAACAGTCTACTTATAGTGTTTACCAATAGCAAGTCACGTATCCAGGAAACAGTCTACTTATAGTGTTTACCAATAGCAAGTCACATCTCCAGGAACAGTCTACTTATAGTGTTTACAAATAGGAAGTCACGTATCAAGGGAACAGTCTACTTATAGTGGATATAAATAGCAAGTCACGTATCTAGGGAACAGTCTACTTATAGTGGTTACAAATAGCAAGTCACGTATCCAGGAAACAGTCTACTTATAGTGTTTACCAATAGCAAGTCACATCTCCAGGAACAGTCTACTTATAGTGTTTACCAATAGCAAGTCACATATCCAGGAACAGTCTACTTATAGTGTTTACAAATAGCAAGTCACGTATCAAGGGAACAGTCTACTTATAGTGTTTACCAATAGCAAGTCACATATCCAGGAACAGTCTACTTGCAGTATTTACAACTAGAAAGTCACGCATCTTGGAAAAGTCTACTTATAGTGGTTACAATATAGGAAGTCAAGTATCTAGGAGAAGTTTACTTTTAATGGTTGTATTGTCTGTCACTGCAGTTTAAAGCGAATATATAATTATTGAAAAGGCTAATCTTCAGAGAGAGAGAGAGAGAGAGAGAGAGAGAGAGAGAGAGAGAGAGAGAGAGAGAGAGAGAGAGAGAGAGACTGAGGATGTTCCCATGCTATGCAACTAAGTCAGAAGATCGTCAATGATAAATTAGATAATGCTAAATATGGTTAGCTGATCATGCACAAAAATCTGATATTAGCTACACGCAAAGTCACCTATACTAATTCAAGAGAGTGATCAATGTGCTATACGATTTTAAAACTCCCGTGAGATTTTGGGTCCAAATCGATAGTGAGGAGATAAAAAGAGTTCTTTGTCACCAAATTACTTTCACAAAGAGTTCAGCACCTTAGTTTAGGCATAATTACAAAGATACAGAATAACTGAATTGAGAGTCAGAATATACAATCTTTTTGTTACGATGCTAAAGGAGAACACAGCTTGACAAAATAGTCGCTTATATGAAGAGTGCCAGCAAGTCTGAAGCGCCCTAGCACAGACTATCAGACTCTCCGTCAACCTAGATCTAAGCCCTGACACAATCAGCTCGATACGGAGGAGCGCTAACATAATTGCCGCGGAATAAAAGTGGGCTAGTATAATGACCCCTGACCAAAAGTTTGCTAATATTATGGCCGCGCACCAAAAAATTAAAAGCGCGCTAACATACTGGCCGCGCTTCAAAGGATTAAAAGCGCGCTAACATGATGGCCGCGCACCAAAATGTTAAAAGCGCGCTAACATACTGGCCGCGCTTCAAAGGATTAAAAGCGCGCTAACATGATGGCCGCGCACCAAAATGTTAAAAGCGCGGTAACATACTGGCCGCGCTTCAAAGGATTAAAAGCGCGCTAACATGATGGCCGCGCACCAAAATGTTAAAAGCGCGCTGACATAATGGCCGAGCACCAAAGGATTAAAAGCGCGCTAACATGATGGCCGCGCACCAAAGGATTAAAAGCGCACTCAAATAACAGCTGCGTACCAAAGGATTAAAAGCGCGCTAAAATAATGGCCGCGCACCAAAGGATTAAAAGCGCGCTAAAATAATGGCCGCGCACCAAAGGATTAAAAGCGCGCTAAAATAATGGCCGCGCACCAAAGGATTAAAAGCGCGCTAAAATAATGGCCGTGTACCAAAGGATTAAAAGCGCGCTAAAATAATGGCCAGGCACCAAAGGATTAAAAGCGCGCTAAAATAATGGCCGCGCACCAAAGGATTAAAAGCGCGCTAAAATAATGGCCGTGTACATTAAGTTTAAAAGCGCGCTCATATAATGGCCGTCTACCAAAGGATTAAAAGCGCGCTAAAATAATGGCCGCGCTTCAAAGAATTAAAAGCGCGCTAACACAAATGCCGCAGACCGAAAGCGCGCACAGCAAAACAGACATGGACGAAAAAGCGCCTCACCACAGTGGGGGTAGGAGAGAGCGCAGTGATAAAATAACAGTACTAATCACAAAGAAACTTTATCGATTCTTGCGACATTTGGTAAATTCCTTAAAGTTCACCAGCACACGTTCCGCCCATTCCAAACTGGCGACAAACTACACAAGAATGTTATAAGATTATATTGCATACTATAAGAAGCACTGTGGCAAAAATGCAAAGTCATCTTTACGTTCTGCAGGCTACCTGGGTCAAGGCTGACACATTTTTAGCATTCCAAAGGAGGGAAAAAACCGTTGAGATCTATACTTATCATGCGTTAGAGTTTGCACACGTTCAAAATATGTATACGTCTGCATACTCTAGTAAACATCTCAAAGAAAGAACACCTTGCCCTGCATCGATTTTGGCTGATCCAAAGTGCAGCTCTAATTGTTCAGCTCAATACCCAGTTCTGGCTGTGAACGGTTCCCTTGCAGCCAGTGAGGCAGACACTGCTCGGCCTTGCCAGAGAGCGCACAGCTTGCAGAGCAAACCATCCCTGAGAGTAACTCTCGCGCGGTGCAAGACAATGGCTCGCCATTGCTGGTGTGATGGGCTTGATGCCGCAGGTCTAGTGTGTCGAACAAAGCTTATCCTCTGATAGCCTTGGTTTGGATACGAAACACAAAGTTTTACTCTCGCGTTACTGATATAATTTTAGTCGAAGTGTTGATCTTTCCGGAATTTGAAAACTAAAATGGAAAAAAAAAAACAAAACAAAAAAACAAAACTCACAGAAGCTTTGTGCATACGTTAGTTGCAAACACAATATCACATCCATCCGTTCGTCATGGTGCAAAAATGTTGAATTAGCATAGGGAACTTGAACGGCGGACCTCAAGATTGAATTACTAGTGGAAACTTCCATCTCTCCGTGTGACCCGCTGTAAGTAAAGCAGTGGCTGCTAGCCCGCGCCACACGCCTGACGGCGCGGCTCTGCTTGACCTATCCGAAATGGCAACTGCCGTCGACCCGCTCCCATAGCTTATCGGTAACCGTGCAAAAAACACCCTGACAGCCTAGACACACTCTCTCTCTCTCTCTCTCTCTCTCTCTCTCTCTCTCTCTCTCTCTCTCTCTCTCTCTCTCTCTCTCTGAGTGTCTCTCCCTCTCTCTCTAAGTCTCTTTCTCTTTCTCTCTTAGGTCTACAGGGTAGGAGGAAGGGTTAGGAGAGCCAATGTAAAGAGCTGGGAGCACTTAGGAGAGAAAGAAGGGTGTTAGCAGGGAGAGAGATATCACATACAGATCAAGAAAAATGAGGATGTGATTAACAAAAAAGAGAAGAAACTTTGGGACGTGCAGACAGATAGAGACAAGGACAATAAATTAAGGATGAGGAAAGAATAAAAGAGAAAGGGTGCGGAGTTTGATGGGAATAGAGGAGATGGTGATGATGATAATGATGATGATGATGATGGAGATAAAAGAAAAGCAATTAGGATGACAGTGTACATAAAATAATGCAGAGAGAAATACGATGAAAGGGTAGCAGACATACAGGGAGTTGGAAAGGAGGCCAGAGGAGGGGGGGGGGAGAGAAAGACAGACAGCATGAGAGAGAGAGAGAGAGAGAGAGAGAGAGAGAGAGAGAGAGAGAGAGAGAGAGAGAGAGGGGGCAGACAGACTTTAAGCCAAGCAACCAATGGCACTGGCTGCTAACATGATTGTAGCGGCAAAATCACCTTGCCCTAGTCAGACAGCCATAGTCTAGACAGCACGAGCAAGACTTGAGGCAATTACAGACGGGCAAAAAAAATGTGCTAGACAGGAGAGAGAGAGGGAGGGAGGGAGAGAGAGAGAGAGAGAGAGAGAGAGAGAGAGAGAGAGAGAGAGAGAGAGCAGGAATAAGACAGAGAGAAGAAGTAAAAAAAAAAGGGGGGGGGGGAGGAGACAGAGAGTCTGAAAGAGAGACAGTCTGAGAGAGAGAGAGAGAGAGAGAGAGAGAGAGAGAGAGAGAGAGAGAGAGAGAGAGAGAGAGAGAGAGAGAGAGAGAGAGGCCAAACAGCAAAAATGACGTCTCCTAAGTGACCCCCAGACATTTTGGTTTGGTCACAATGTCCGATGCTTCTGCTCCTCATAGGTGATCCCCAGACATTTAGGTTTGGTCAAAATGTACAATGCTTCTGCTCGTCATAGGTGACCCCCAAACATTTAGGTTTGGTCACAATGTACAATGCTTCTGCTCGTCATAGGTGACCCCAAACATTTAGGTTTGGTCACAATGTACAATGCTTCTGCTACCTATAGGCGAGCCCCAAACATTTAGGTTTGGTCACAATGCACATTGCTTCTGCTCCTCATAGGTGACCCCCAGACATTTAGGTTTGGTCACAGTGTCCGATGCTTCTACTCCTCATAGTTGACCCCCAGACGTTTAGGTTTGGTCACAGTGACCGATGCTTCTACCCCTCATGGGTGACCCCCGGACATTTAGGTTTGGTCACAGTGTCCGATGCTTCTACTCCTCATGGGTGACCCCCGGACATTTAGGTTTGGTCACAGTGTCCGATGCTTCTACTCCTCATGGGTGACCCCCGGACATTTAGGTTTGGTCACAGTGTCCGATGCTTCTACTCCTCATGGGTGACCCCCGGACATTTAGGTTTGGTCACAGTGTCCGATGCTTCTACTCCTCATAGGTGACCCCCAGACGTTTAGGTTTGGTCACAGTGACCGATGCTTCTACCCCTCATGGGTGACCCCCGGACCTTTAGGTTTGGTCACAGTGTCCGATGCTTCTACTCCTCATGGGTGACCCCCGGACATTTAGGTTTGGTCACAGTGTCCGATGCTTCTACTCCTCATAGGTGACCCCCAGACGTTTAGGTTTGGTCACAGTGACCGATGCTTCTACTCCTCATGGGTGACCCCCGGACATTTAGGTTTGGTCACAGTGTCCGATGCTTCTACTCCTCATGGGTGACCCCCGGACATTTAGGTTTGGTCACAGTGTCCGATGCTTCTACTCCTCATGGGTGACCCCCGGACATTTAGGTTTGGTCACAGTGTCCGATGCTTCTACTCCTCATGGGTGACCCCCGGACATTTAGGTTTGGTCACAGTGTCCGATGCTTCTACTCCTCATGGGTGACCCCCGGACATTTAGGTTTGGTCACAGTGTCCGATGCTTCTACTCCTCATGGGTGACCCCCGGACATTTAGGTTTGGTCACAGTGTCCGATGCTTCTACTCCTCATAGGTGACCCCCAGACGTTTAGGTTTGGTCACAGTGACCGATGCTTCTACTCCTCATGGGTGACCCCCGGACATTTAGGTTTGGTCACAGTGTCCGATGCTTCTACTCCTCATGGGTGACCCCCGGACATTTAGGTTTGGTCACAGTGTCCGATGCTTCTACTCCTCATGGGTGACCCCCGGACTTTTAGGTTTGGTCACAGTGTCCGATGCTTCTACTCCTCATGGGTGACCCCCGGACATTTAGGTTTGGTCACAGTGTCCGATGCTTCTACTCCTCATGGGTGACCCCCGGACATTTAGGTTTGGTCACAGTGTCCGATGCTTCTACTCCTCATGGGTGACCCCCGGACATTTAGGTTTGGTCACAGTGTCCGATGCTTCTACCCCTCATGGGTGACCCCCGGACATTTAGGTTTGGTCACAGTGTCCGATGCTTCTACTCCTCATGGGTGACCCCCGGACATTTAGGTTTGGTCACAGTGTCCGATGCTTCTACTCCTCATGGGTGACCCCCGGACATTTAGGTTTGGTCACAGTGTCCGATGCTTCTACTCCTCATGGGTGATCTCTCTGACCTGTCGCCTATGGAGACGTAAAATCTACGGCACTCGGCGTTAGGAGCAGATGGTAATGACGTCATTTCCTGTATCAACCATCGGTGACTGGTTCGAAACAGTTAACGATAATCGTCTCCCAACACCAAAATTGCTTCAAACCTACACAATGACATTGAAAACTCATATGATTGTGACTGGCCTTCTTAGAAGAGGGAAAAAAAAAACTAACAAAAATTTAAAAAGAAATGAAGAGAGTAGCTGCGATCATCTATGGTGAAAGCGCATTCTAGTATCTAATAAGCTATAGAGGCCAGTTCTCTCATATCTTCAATCTATTCATAACATGCATGCAGCGTAGGGTACAAAATTAATAAACCGTGTGCATGAATTGTACTATCGTTTAAGCCCTACATTCTCGAGTGATGACTTTTACTGCTGTCTAAACAATGGCTTAAATCGCAGTCATCATGAAAATGAGAGAAAAATATTCGAAAGGAGGAAGACTCTCAGCCTTGAACGTCAGGTAATCGGGCGTCCACTGGATTCTGTAATTATTTCTTTGAGAGATAATTACTGATCCTGTAGCCTTTACGATGGATCGGAACTGTTAAAGCGTGGTCTTTGAATTAATGACGGATTCAAAATTTAAACCGACCATTAATGGAATTGTTGATGACTTGGAACAGCGTCAGTCAAAAGGTGTAGTCTGATTGGCCAGCACCTCGTGAAGAGTTATCCGCCGGTGTTAACAAACAGTTCTGACAGAGTTCATTACCATTCGCACCAAGTGGCGGTAAAATCCACAGCAAGATTCTTTATGGGAAGGCGATCAAAGCGAAGTGCCACCCTCGCGACGTTAACAGTTGGAATACAATAATGGATAAATATGGCGCGTCTCATGTGCATTACTGCCTGACTGGTGCATGTATCTTGACCGAACAAAATAAATACCAACCATGATTACAAAGTATGAAAAGGACAACTTTTAGTTTATTTACTTTATATATATATATATATTATTTTTTTAATACATCAAAATAACTCGGTTTCGATAATGTTAAGGACCAAACTGAGTCCTGGCTAGCATGACCGCTGCAGGACTGAGAGGGCAGACTGATCGGAGAAGACAAGGTAGATGCTCTCAGCACGCTTCATTGGCCACGAACAGACACTCCAGGGCATTAGAAAGAGAGGGAGGGAGGGAGAGAGAGAGAGAGAGAGAGAGAGAGAGAGAGAGAGAGAGAGAGAGAGAGAGAGAGAGAGAGAGGGGGAGGAGGTAGTTGGGGTGGAGTAAAAAAAAGAGTACGAAAAAAAAAAGAGACAGACAGGGAGCGACAGAAAGAAGATAAGGGAGGAATTCGTGAGGAACGGGGGGCGGGGAGAGATACAAGTAGAGGGAGAAAAACAAAGACAAATAATACATGGACAGACAGACACACAGATAGATGAAATGAATGAGAGAGAGAGAGAGAGAGAGAGAGAGAGAGAGAGAGAGAGAGAGTGAGTGAGTGAAGAGAAAAATAAAATGATAGAGACAGAAATGAAGATGGATAGAGAGAGAAAGAGAGAAATTGAGAGATAAAGAGAGGAAGAGAGAGATAGAGGGATAACATAAGAGACTTGCAAGAGAAGCCGAACGAAAGCGAGTGCAAAGTAAGTGTCTTAAACCAGACTTCTCCCCCCCCCCCCCACCCATTTTATCATTAACTTCGCTCTCCCTCCGCCCCATCCAGACCGTAGCTGACCTCCCACCCCAGAATCCACCTGAAGGAGAATTTCCTCTATTTCCCGGTCTCCGCCCTAAAAATAGCATTATATGGCGGTGTGTTCTATGGAACTGATCTGCCCCACAGAGCGATATCCTTTTGGCCCAAACCGGACAATTTCCATATGGTATAAAATTACTTGTGGCTGGAGCTCTCGCATCTGAAAAAAAAAAAAAAAAGGGAAAAAGGCAAGAAGACTCTATTGCCAAGTTCGAGCTGCAGATTGTGTAAGGGAAAATTTTTAGACACGAGTCCAACGAAGAGCATAGACAGAGGGGAGTAAGGGAGTAAGTGAGCGCTCACCCCCTGGACTTTGGTCACGTCATGCACTGTGTCTAAAGTAACGAGTCGATAAGCTTCGAAAAAGTTCACGTCGGGCCAAGTCAACTCCAGGGTGAGCCCTAAACTGGGACACTTGCCAATCACACAATCATGGGAGGAGGGCGGACGTGAGACTAGGTACAAGGAAAAGAGAATGGATACAGAGTGAGAGAGAACTAAAAGAATAGGCGAAAAGAGAGCTGCTACGTACTGGTAAAGGGTGGGAAGGCAGAAGGAGTTTTTTACGAGATGGTTGAAAGAGAGAAAAACAGAGGCGCGTAAAAGGGAAAATCGAATAATGCGAGGATACCTAAAAATACGACAAAGAGAAGTATAATTATTCAAAATGGTATCGGAAGAAAATATGGGGTTGGGAGAGAGAGAGAGAAGAGAGAGAGAGAGAGAGAGAGAGAGAGAGAGAGAGAGAGAGAGAGAGAGAGAGAGAATATGACAGACTGAGAATGAAATGGCGAGAGAGCGAAAGTGAGTGGTAGGTAGACTGTCTGATCAATAAAATATTATTTCATTTTCTCTTTCAAGAACTTGCAGACATTACTTCTAGACGATTTGCCGACCAAGTAAAATGCGGAAAGACAAAGGGAAAGAAGAAAGAAGAATTATTCTTCTAATAATCACCGGTAACAATAACTAATATTATGTTCACTTTGGGAAATTATAAAAGGTTGCCTCACTGTTTTGACTGCAAGGTGTAAGCAAAGGTGTAAGCACTACGCTCCAAAACCGGAAAACAACATCATCCTCCTTTTTTTTTTTTTTTTAATGAACTGATGACCTAATCAGAATAAGAGAAAAAAATCCCTCTGAAGATAGTAAAGAAGAGAAACGGCGTCCAGTTTAGATTCTAATAATCCAGTAGGATTCCTCATGAGGCCCGGGCCACTGCCGTGCACTTAGACCTTTGATATCACTGAACTTCAGAGCTTCTCTTCCTGTGCGACTAGATCTATTTGGTCGTTCACTCAGTCAGTCTGTTTGTGTGGGTCTTTTGTTTTCTCTCTCTCTCTCTCTCTCTCTCTCTCTCTCTCTCTCTCTCTCTCTCTCTCTCTCTCTCTCTCTCTCTCTCTCTCTCTCTCTCTCTCTCTCTCTCTCTCTCTCTCTCTCTCTCTCTCTCTCTCTCTCTCCTTTGTTTTTCATGCTTCCATTTTGTTTCCCTCTATATATTATCTCTTATATTGATTTCTCTTCTATCTATCTTAGTACCCATCCATCCATTTGTCTATCTATCTATACATCCCCAAAGTCTTAATATGTCTGTCTTCGACCGGAGCTACCGTGAAGATTTCTTATGTGTCCACTTGTATCTTTCAACCATGACTCCTGGGCTTAGGCGGAGATTTATTTCTTGAAGTTTGACCAAGTGGCAGTTCTTGTCAGACCATAATTATAGTTTGTAATCGACTTGTTCTTGGAACTACAGAAAACAAAGAACAGAATGATGCAGGCATGGCAAAAGGTCAGAACGATGACGTCTCGCCCAGAAGTTTACCACATTATTTAGAAACAGTCGGGACGTTACGTTATTCATCTTACTGTCGTATGCTTTTGAAGCGCATCGGCGTGTTCAGGATAAAACATAATAATTTGCATAATTGTACTTCAAAGCATAGATTTAAACAGACCCTAAGGCAATTTAGCAGAGCTAGGCAAAGGTGAAAAAAAAAGTTTTGACGAAAATATTTGATTTTACAGAGAATTATAATTATAACCGTGAGATTGTGTAGATTTTGTCTTTGGAATGTTTTATCCATTCTGTCTACGCATGCTACTCTGTCGCCAACAAAACCGCTACAACATTTTTGAGAGAGTAAAAAATCCGGTATAAAAATAGATGGGAGACAGGAGAAACAACAAGAAAAAAAAAACAAGATTTATTTTGTCTTCAATCGGCACGAACGAGTAATCTGTGCCAAAGCTAGGTAGGAGAACAACAGCTCGGATATATTTATAGACGTTAGGTCGCTGTGATCCGGCCATGTGATTGGTAGATAAGATAAAGTTATAACAGGCTTTCAACTTGTAACTGGACATTCTAAAGCTCCGACCCCGTGAGATAAAAGTGCTTTTGAAAAGGATACCACCTCCACCCCACCCTTTATTTATAACAGCAGCGCTCTAAGGATAAAAAGAATATTCATTTTTGGTGAAGCTCTCGTGTATTGAAGGTGAAATCAAGGTGAATCGTTCATTGCGCTAATGCTGAACTCTAATGTGTGTTTGGTGTCGAAGTTTAAATTTTCAATTTGCTATTTATTATAATATTTCATAATATAAATTGTAAAACCTAATAGATTTTTTTTTAAACTCCTGACCATCAATTTACTTAATATCCCCGCAGCCGTTGTGCTCTCACTGATGTGCTCAGCACAGTGATGTCTTTTTTCACCAGCAATATTCACCTTCCAGCCTCATAGCAAGTGTGGTAAAAAAAAAAAAAATCCTAAATACTTTCTCAGTGATCAAGACTTGTTTCGTCACGTCCAGCAAGGCTGTCCACCCGTGTTAGTACGTTTCTCTTGACCACTCGCCTCCTCCCTTCCACACGGGAACATTCGTGTTTACACAATGGGGGATACACGGTCTGTGAAACAAGTGCGATTTATATGTCGTAGGTGAGACTTCTTAGATCGCTGCACAGATCAAAGTACGACGTCTGGCATTCTGAGCAGGAGAGCGCGCTGGCTTGCTGCACACACCAGGTCTCAGGTACAATGCATCACCGTCTCCTGGTGTGGTGGGCTGGGCTGGGCTGGGCTGGGCTGCTGTGTTCAACTGCTCACTCTGCTGCCCGGGGCGGCCGGGCGACGTGCCAGCACAATAGCTTGGTCGAGGAGATACCAAAGGAGGCATCCTAGGTTATAGTATTGGAACCTGGGGGGGGGGGGTGGAGAGAGAGAGAAAATAGAGAGAGGAGGGGGGGAGAGACAGACAGACAGATAGAGACACAGAGAGAGTCGGAGAGAGGGTCAGAGAGGGAGGGAGGGAGAGAGAGAGAGAGGAGAGAGAAATATAGAGATAGAGAGACAGACAGAGAGAAACAGAGAGACAGAGTCAGAGAGAGAGAGAGGAAAGGGGGGGGGGGGGGGAAGGAAGATCATGAAGTCATTGCCGGATGCTCAGCAGACAATAAAAACTTGGACGACTACATCATCTTGGGTCCGGTACAAATATAAATATTTGTGAAGGAACAGCAAAACACATCTCAACTCATACCCCAGGAATTTAAGACAAATATTTCGCCGGTATTGTTCTCGACTTAGATCAAGATCTAACCTCCCCCCACGCTTCCTACAAAGTTAACATTATAAAAGAATTGAGGAGAGCGCCATGTGAGAGAAACTCCACACGATGTTACGAAACGCTCTCAGTTCACGCGAGGTAGACGTCTCCGCCTGCCTGCTAGAGGATAGTTCATTGGGCTTCACCGATCTGTCAGAACTATCATTGAAATAAAAATATATGGTGTTAATTTTCTTCTGGCAATTTTCCAGCGATGAAGAATTAATCTTCTCACACAAAAGGTTTACAAGGAAACATTAAGAGTATCACTTCAATAGGGAGACATTAAGACTATCATTTCAATAAGGAGACATTAAGACAATCACTTCAAGAAGGAGACTTTAAGACTATCACTTCAAGAAAGAGACTTTAAGTCTATCACTTCAAGAAGGAGACATTAAGCTTATCATATCAATATGGAGAACTTAAGACTATCACTTCAGAAGTAGACGTTAAGATTATCATATCAATATGGAGAACTTAAGACTATCACTTCAGAAGTAGACGTTAAGATTATCATATCAATATGGAGAACTTAAGACTATCACTTCAAGAAGTAGACGTTAAGATTATCATATCAATATGGAGAACTTAAGACTATCACTTCAAGGAGACAATAAGATTATCATATCAATTTGGAGAACTTAAGACTATCACTTCAAGGAGACAATAAGATTATCATATCAATTTGGAGAACTTAAGACTATCACTTCAAGAAGGAGACAATAAGATTATCATATCAATTTGGAGAACTTAAGACTATCACTTCAAGAAGGAGACAATAAGATTATCATATCAATTTGGGAGGAACTTAAGACTATCACTTCAAAGAAGACAATAAGATTATCATATCAATTTGGAGAACTTAAGACTATCACTTCAAGAAGGAGACAATAAGATTATCATATCAATTTGGAGAACTTAAGACTATCACTTCAAGAAGGAGACAATAAGATTATCATATCAATATGGAGAACTTAAGACTATCACTTCAAGGAGACAATAAGATTATCATATCAATTTGGAGAACTTAAGACTATCACTTCAAGGAGACAATAAGATTATCATATCAATTTGGAGAACTTAAGACTATCACTTCAAGAAGGGGACAATAAGATTATCATATCAATTTGGAGAACTTAAGACTATCACTTCAAGAAGGAGACAATAAGATTATCATATCAATATGGAGAACTTAAGACTATCACTTCAAGGAGACAATAAGATTATCATATCAATTTGGAGAACTTAAGACTATCACTTCAAGAAGACAATAAGATTATCATATCAATATGGAGAACTTAAGACTATCACTTCAGGGAGACAATAAGATTATCATATCAATATGGAGAACTTAAGACTATCACTTCAAGGAGACAATAAGATTATCATATCAATATGGAGAACTTAAGACTATCACTTCAAGGAGACAATAAGATTATCATATCAATCAATGGAGAACTTTAAGACTATCACTTCAAGAAGGAGACAATAAGATTATCATATCAATATGAGAACCTTGGAGGCAAGACTATCACTTCAAAAGTAGACGTTAAGGTTATCATATCAATTTGGAGAACTTAAGACTATCACTTCAAGAAGGAGACAATAAGATTATCATATCAATATGGAGAACTTTAAGACTAAATCACTTCAAAGGGAGACAATATGGAATTATCATATCAATATGGAGAACTTAAGACTATCACTTCAGAAGTAGACGTTAAGGTTATCATATCAATATGGAGAACTTAAGACTATCACTTCAAGAAGGAGACAATAAGATTATCATATCAATATGGAGAACTTAAGACTATCACTTCAAGGAGACAATAAGATTATCATATCAATATGGAGAACTTAAGACTATCACTTCAAGAAGGAGACAATAAGATTATCATATCAATATGGAGAACTTAAGACTATCACTTCAAGAAGGAGACAATAAGATTATCATATCAATATGGAGAACTTAAGACTATCACTTCAAGAAGGAGACAATAAGATTATCATATCAATATGGAGAACTTAAGACTATCACTTCAAGGAGACAATAAGATTATCATATCAATATGGAGAACTTAAGACTATCACTTCAAGAAGGAGACAATAAGATTATCATATCAATATGGAGAACTTAAGACTATCACTTCAAGAAGGAGACGTTAAGGTTATCACTTCAAGAAGGAGACTTTAAGACTTTCAACTCAAGACGGAGACTTTAAGACATTCAACTCAAGAAGGAGACTTTAAGACTATCACTTCAAGAAGGAGACTTTAAGACTATCACTTGAAGAAGGAGACTTTAAGACTATCACTTCACTGAGGAGACGTTAAGACTATCACTTCACTAAGGAGACGTTAAGACGATCACTTCACTAAGGAGACATGAAGACTATCACTTCAATAACAAAATCAATGGTAATTCGGCGTTCACGAAAAATTATAGAAAAAAAAAAAAAAAAGCAAACAAAACTTTTGGTTCTATGTTCTCTCATTTTTTTCCGCTCAAGCACAATATGAATTAATAATTCTTCATCAACAAAATTGTCACAAATGTAGTTTAAAAAAAAAAAAGTGAAAAAATACAACTTTACCTATATGGATGAATATCGCCTCTATTCGGCATTATAAATTATATGTGGTGAGGACGAGATACTTTTTATTCAAATCTTTGCGTCGCATCATAAAAAAAAAAAAAAAACAACCCTTCGATGTTCTCGATGTTTTTTCACGAACCGCTCGTGACGTCATGCTTTTTTTCCGCTCGATCTTGCACCTACTTGCCTGTTCCCCTTGTACCTTTCTCTTCCTAACACCTCTACGTTTCTTCCCGAGTTGTTTATCGCTTTTCTTTTTTGTTTTTGTTTTTTTTTCCAAGCTTCCAAATTTTCTGGCTTTCTTTCACTCAAAGAAAACATTTTTTTTTTTCTTTCCTCGTCCTCGTTCACTCCACGTTCTAAGCAAATAATAACACGTTGATTAAAAAAGAACAAAAAAAAAAAAAAAAGAACGAGATAATAAAATATTAAAGATTGTAGCTACAGCCAAATTACAGCATAGCGCGGATTTTATTAATTATAGAACACCATACTTTTTCAAACGCGGTGTTAAGTGTTGGATTTTTTTTTTTAAGCCGAATACCAGCTCTAGCCATTCCAGCACACTCCCTTCCCTCAGCCGCAAGTCGCTGGCTTCACCTTTCTCCTCCATTAATTGTCTCTTCCAGGCTTCTTGCAGCCCAGAGGATCCAATTTTAATAACGCGAAAACTTCAACCGAGCAACCGGACTGTGGATCAAAGTGAACAACAATAAGATGGCGAAACAAAAAGCAAAAAAAAAAAAAAAAACAAGTAAAAGGCGTTATAAATGACGGCTACACACAAGGATGCGGAACAGACCGAGAGCGCTGGCGCCGACTCACACGATTTCCAGCATGCACGTCGCGTGCAGTTGCTGAGCTCACGCGCGCACACGCGCCCACACGCGCCCACAGACGGGCCGGGGGAGATGGGTCTTGGAAGGGTCTGGCTGCTGAGCTGCGTGTAAAAGAAGGGGAGGAAAAGAAAAAAAAAAAACACGGGTGGGAAAATTAAAAAATAAAAATAAAAAAACCGCCCCGGAGAGAAAGCGCAGCGTGCGGGTCAGGGTGACCGTGTTAACTTTGTGTGGAGCTCCTGGAGACCCCGCCGGAACCATTCGGGCTCCCGAGGAGTGTGGCTCCGAAGCCGGGTTCAACGTCCTGCCTGCTGCAATCGATCACCAGGGAGACTGCCCGCAGAAGATATAGCCCATACGGCTACTACTACTACTGCTGCACGCACACACGAGCTGCGGGCAGTTATTATTTTACGCATAGCTGGGTGCGGCCGCGTCCTGATCGTCAAACTGACGTTATTGCGCTTCAGTGGCTGACCGTAATACATTACGATTTATTGGATAAGTAGATCGATAGATCGATAAATCTCTGAAGGAGCGTTAATACAGACATGATGGCCTATGGACGCATTACTGGATAGATATATATAAAAATTAAAATACATGATTGCACTTAATTGTATTGACGGATGGATTAGAAACAATTTAGAGACGATGAAATGAACGATGCACGGCTCTGGTTGTTTCTACCTGAGTGATTGAAAGATGCGTGGGTGGCCTGGCGCATATACTAGTGATGGTTATAAACTGATTACAAAAACATCCATATAATGCTGACGACGACCACGACGAAGATGATGATACTGATGATGTCGACGACGATGATGATGATGATGATGATGATGATAACAACGACGGCGACAGTGATGGTGTTGGTGACTATAAGGAGGAGTATGGTAACTGGTTGCCCTCAAGGTTTTGATGCGAGCAATTAACGTCATAAGGGGGACGCATATCTTATACACTGCAGGCAGACAAAGCTGCTGCTGAAGACAATGATGCCCGGGGGATCACAACGTTTTTGATTGCTGTGGCGCGAATAATGACTACCATAACAATGACTGCTGTGGCGCTAATAATGACTACCATAACAATGACTGCTGTCGCGCTAATAATGACTACCATAACAATGACTGCTGTCGCGCTAATAATGACTACCATAACAATGACTGCTGTGGCGCTAATAATGACTACCATAACAATGACTGCTGTGGCGCTAATAATGACTACCCTAACAATGTCTGCTCTGGCGCTAATAATGACTACTATAACAATGACTGCTGTCGCGCTAATAATGACTACCATAACAATGACTGCTGTCGCGCTAATAATGACTACCATAACAATGACTGCTGTCGCGCTAATAATGACTACCATAACAATGACTGCTGTCGCGCTAATAATGACTACCATAACAATGACTGCTGTGGCGCTAATAATGACTACCATAACAATGACTGCTGTGGCGCTAATAATGACTACCATAACAATGACTGCTGTCGCGCTAATAATGACTACCATAACAATGACTGCTGTCGCGCTAATAATGACTACCATAACAATGTCTGCTCTGGCGCTAATAATGACTACTATAACAATGACTGCTGTGGCGCTAATAATGACTACTATAACAATGACTGCTGTCGCGCTAATAATGACTACTATAACAATGACTGCTGTCGCGCTAATAATGACTACTATAACAATGACTGCTGTCGCGCTAATAATGACTACCATAACAATGACTGCTGTCGCGCTAATAATGACTACTATAACAATGACTGCTGTCGCGCTAATAATGACTACTATAACAATGACTGCTGTGGCGCTAATAATGACTACCATAACAATGACTGCTGTCGCGCTAATAATGACTACCATAACAATGACTGCTGTGGCGCTAATAATGACTACCATAACAATGACTGCTGTCGCGCTAATAATGACTACCATAACAATGACTGCTGTCGCGCTAATAATGACTACCATAACAATGACTGCTGTGGCGCTAATAATGACTACCATAACAATGACTGCTGTCGCGCTAATAATGACTACCATAACAATGACTGCTGTGGCGCTAATAATGACTACCATAACAATGACTGCTGTCGCGCTAATAATGACTACCATAACAATGACTGCTGTGGCGCGAATAATGACTACCATAACAATGACTGCTGTCGCGCTAATAATGACTACCATAACAATGACTGCTGTGGCGCTAATAATGACTACCATAACAATGACTGCTGTCGCGCTAATAATGACTACCATAACAATGACTGCTGTGGCGCTAATAATGACTACCATAACAATGGTTGCTGTGGAGCTAATAATGACTACCATAACAATGACTGCTGTGGCGCTAATAATGACTACCATAACAATGACTGCTGTGGCGCTAATAATGACTACTATAACAATGACTGCTGTGGCGCTAATAATGACTACCATAACAATGACTGCTGTCGCGCTAATAATGACTACTATAACAATGACTGCTGTGGCGCTAATAATGACTACCATAACAATGACTGCTGTGGCGCTAATAATGACTACCATAACAATGACTGCTGTGGCGCTTATAATGACTACCATAACAATGTCTGCTCTGGCGCTAATAATGACTACCATAACAATGACTGCTGTGGCGCTAATAATGACTTCCCTAACAATGTCTGCTGTGGCGCTTATAATGACTACCATAACAATGACTGCTGTGGCGCTAATAATGACTACCATAACAATGACTGCTGTCGCGCTAATAATGACTACCATAACAATGACTGCTGTCGCGCTAATAATGACTACCCTAACAATGTCTGCTCTGGCGCAAATAATGACTACTATAACAATGACTGCTGTCGCGCTAATAATGACTACCATAACAATGACTGCTCTGGCGCTAATAATGACTACTATAACAATGACTGCTCTGGCGCTAATAATGACTACTATAACAATGACTGCTGTGGCGCTAATAATGACTACTATAACAATGACTGCTCTGGCGCTAATAATGACTACTATAACAATGACTGCTGTCGCGCTAATAATGACTACTATAACAATGACTGCTGTCGCGCTAATAATGACTACTACAACAATGACTGCTGTCGCGCTAATAATGACTACCATAACAATGACTGCTCTGGCGCTAATAATGACTACCATAACAATGACTGCTCTGGCGCTAATAATGACTACCATAACAATGACTGCTGTGGCGCGAATAATGACTACTATAACAATGACTGCTGTGGCGCTAATAATGACTGCTATAACAATGACTGCTGTGGCGCTAATAATGACTACTATAACAATGACTGCTCTGGCGCTAATAATGACTACTATAACAATGACTGCTGTCGCGCTAATAATGACTACTATAACAATGACTGCTCTGGCGCTAATAATGACTACTATAACAATGACTGCTGTCGCGCTAATAATGACTACTATAACAATGACTGCTGTCGCGCTAATAATGACTACTATAACAATGACTGCTCTGGCGCGAATAATGACTACTATAACAATGACTGCTGTGGCGCTAATAATGACTACCATAACAATGACTGCTATGTCGCGCTAATAATGACTACTACAACAATGACTGTTGTGGCGCTAATAATGACTACCATAACAATGACTGCTGTCGCGCTAATAATGACTACTATAACAATGACTGCTGTGGCGCTAATAATGACTACCATAACAATGACTGTTGTGGCGCGAATAATGACTACTATAACAATGTCTGCTCTGGCGCTAATAATGACTACCATAACAATGACTGCTGTCGCGCTAATAATGACTACCATAACAATGACTGCTGTCGCGCTAATAATGACTACCATAACAATGACTGTTGTCGCGCTAATAATGACTACCATAACAATGACTGCTGTGGCGCTAATAATGACTACCATAACAATGACTGTATAACAATGACTGCTGTCGCGCTAATAATGACTACCATAACAATGACTGCTGTCGCGCTAATAATGACTGCTGTGGCGCTAATAAATACAACCATAACAATGACTGCTGTCGCGCTAATAATGACTACCATAACAATGACTGCTGTCGCGCTAATAATGACTACCATAACAATGACTGTTGTCGCGCTAATAATGACTACCATAACAATGACTGCTGTCGCGCTAATAATGAAGACCATAACCCTGACTGCTGTCGCGCTAATAATGACCACCATAACAATGACTGCTGTCGCGCTAATAATGACCACCATAACAATGACTGCTGTCGCGCTAGTAATGACCACCATAACAATGACTGCTGTCGCGCTAGTAATGACTACCATGACAATGACTGCTGTCGCGCTAGTAATGACTACCATAACAATGACTGCTGTGGCGCTAATAATGACTACCATAACAATGACTGCTCTGGCGCTAGTAATGACTACCATGACAATGACTGCTGTCGCGCTAGTAATGATTGCTGTGGCGCTAATAATGACTACCATAACAATGGTTGCTGTGGAGCTAATAATGACTACCATAACAATGACTGCTGTGGCGCTAATAATGACTACCATAACAATGGTTGCTGTGGAGCTAATAATGACTACCATAACAATGACTGCTGTGGCGCTAATAATGACTACCATAACAAAGACTGCTGTCGCGCTAATAATGACTACTATGTCTGCTCTGGCGCTAATAATGACTACCATAACAATGACTGCTGCTCTGGCGCTAATAATGACTACCATAACAATGACTGCTGTGGCGCTAATAATGACTACCATAACAATACCGCTGTCGCGCGAATAATGACTACCATAATAATGTCTGCTCTGGCGCGCTGACAATGACTACCATAACAATGACTGCTGTGGCGCTAATAATGACTACCATAATGCAATCACTGCTGTGGCGCTAATAATAACTACTATAATAATCACTGATGTGGAGCTTAAAGCTTAACATAATGATTGCTGTGGGACTATTAATGACCAACCAAAAATGATTATTGAGAAGCTTGCAATGACCAATATTATTATTATTATTGCTGTGGAGCCTTCCACTCCTCTATTCGTCTTCGCATTATCTTTTTTTTTTACTTTAAACCGGTTTTATCTTGCAGCTCCTCCTCCTCCTCCTCGTCGTTCTCCTCTCAATCCATCGACTTCCCCACCTAATGGCCTAGCAGCCGAAAAACCGCCACGATATGCGCCCTTAACCGTGCGATTTTCCAGGGACAAAGGAAATCTTCCCCCCCCCCCCTCCCCTTACACAAAAAAAGGGAAAGAAAAGAAAAAAAAAAGGGAAATCTAGGAATCTTTCCAGACAGAAGCTGATCTATTGGCGCCATCGCGATGAGGCTCGAACTGTTCATGGACGGAGTGGGGGGGGCAAGGCGTAGATAGAGACCACGAGCAATACGTAATGGAACGAAGC